>LKTO01000083.1:0-129034 GCA_001399465.1 Hymenoscyphus scutula
AAAGACTATCTCTATAATCTTATTCTATATAAAAGATACTTCTTTATATATAAGGTTTATTATTAGTTTTAATATTCTAGTATAGTCTACTATAAACTAATAGTAGAAGTTAGTAAATCTCTAGAAATATTAAATATCTTTAATATTTTTTAGTAATTTCTAGTTAATAATATCTCTTATCTTATCTAGGTTAATTTCTATTCTTTCTAGAGATATTATCTAGTCTAGAAACTTTATATAAGTTACTCTAAACTTATATTTTAATAACTTAAGTTAAGAGTTTACTATAGTAAGTCTTTTTATAACCTTATATATATAACTCTTATATTTCTCTACTTTATCTAAGTAGATTAGAATATTATCTAAGTAATAAATAATAGTTACTTCTAGAAGACCTTCTAGAATATTATTATTCTATCTTTAGTAGATTACTAGTATAGTAGCTAATCTAAATAGTATTACTATATACTTATAGAGTTCTAAGAGTAATCTAAATATAATTTTCTACTTATTAACTATCTTAATTCTAATTAAGGTATAAGTGTTCTATTAGTTAAGTTTTATAAATATCTTAGTAGA
Organism: Hymenoscyphus scutula; assembly: GCA_001399465.1. NCBI lineage: Eukaryota > Fungi > Ascomycota > Leotiomycetes > Helotiales > Helotiaceae > Hymenoscyphus > Hymenoscyphus scutula. Next base: position 580 of record LKTO01000083.1, read on the forward strand.
GCTAATTCTATCTAGTAGATATTATCTTTCTAGTAGTAGATAAGTGTTCTTAATTGTTATATTATTTATATCTTAGTAGTTAATATAAACTTAATCTATTAGATTATTCTTCTTACTAATAACTAATATATTTAATAGAATAGGTAATTTAGATCTTTAAATATAACCTTTCTTTAAACCTTTAATAATATAGCTCTTAAAGTATTATAGCTTAATCTAACTATAAGACTATATTTTCTATTTCTTAAGATTATAACTCTCTTTTAATTTAATCTTATAATCCTATAGATAATATTCTAGTAGAGCTTATAAGTTCTCTAGGTTCTTAAATAATTCTATAAATTCTCTATACTATATAGGTATTATATTATTAGCTTTCTTACTAACCTATAGAGAACCCTTAGTAAGATGTTCTAGCGCCTTAGAAGAGGTAGCGCTAACCTTATTCTAGCTATATAGTTATAGCTATAATCCTTTATAGTTATATTAGCTAAAAGTTATTATTTAGACTTTCTAGTTAATATCTAGATTATATTCTCTAATCTATAGTATACTAAGTATTATATTCTAGCTTCTAATCTTAATAATATTAAATTATATATCTAAGTAGTATTCTTTAATAGTAATTTATATTAGAATTATTTACTAATTAATAACTCTATTTTAATATACTATATCTATTCTATTAACTATATCTAGATAGTATAGTTCTATCATCTTAATAGAGACGTTTAGCTTCTTAAGTACTAATAGAGAAAGGAAGTTATCTATTACTTCTAAGTTAATTATAACCTAGAGTTTCTATCCTCTAATCTTTATAGTTACTATTAACTATCTATCTTCTAATATAGTATAGATTTCGTTTTTTCTAAAGTATACTATAAAACTTCGTTCTCTCTAGCTAATTTCTACTACTTAGAGTTTACTTCTCTAAGAGTAGAGTATTACTTACTAGGAGTTACCTTTAGATACTCTATAGACTATTTTCTATTCTATAGCTTAGCTATAGTTAGGTTTATTACTAGTAAACTATTTCTCTAATTTCTAGTCTAATATAGGTTTTAGATAGTAACGCTACTATATAATTACATCTTCTAATATAACTTCTAGAGCCTAGTATTCTTCTACTTATAGTTAAGTAAAAGGTTAATCTCTTTCTCTCTATAACTTAAGAGTAGACTTAAAGATATTCTTAATAGCCTATACGTTTAGTTTCTCTTCTATAGTATCTAGGTTACTTTTAAGATTCCTAAAGATAATACTTATTAGAAGGTTGTTCTAAACTTAAAATCGTTCTAGCGCTTCTAGAGCCTGTTCTCTAGTTATATAAGAGGTCTAAAAGTCTAACTTGTTTCTGTTAAGGTCTATCTATTAGTTACTATATTTAAAACATTCTATAAATACCTATGTTTCTTCTACTTAAGAGTTATTATTCTAGTTATTCCCTTAACTAGACACGTCTAATAATTCTAATAATAAGTCTAATAATAACTCTACTATCTCTACTTTATATTATAGAGGTAGATTATACTCTAATTTAGAACGTTCCTTATAGTATTATTTAAGAATAGAGTTCTTCTTATTCTCTACTTACATTCTATACCTATAAGCTTCTAGCTCTTTATTAGATAGATTAAATCTCTTAAGTAATACTATTTCCTTTCTAGTAGTAGTATATATCTAATACTTTCCTAAAGAATTAGCCTTCTTATAACAGTTACTTACTCTATAGCTAGGCAGACTATATAAAAAGTATAGGTACTACTTATAACGTCGGTTTCGTTCTTTCTAGAATAGCTTCTACTTTCTAGAGGTCTTCTTCTAGGTAGTATTTACTTATTAGTTGTTCTAGTAGTCTAGTTAATTCTATTTATTATACTTCTTAAATTCTAGATAGTAATTAGTTTTCTTAAATTCCTATAGATAGTTGTCTAAATAGATTACTTCTTTAATTATAGTAGCGATGTCTTTATAATTAAGGTTTTATCTAGCTATTTCTTTATATAGTTTAATATTAAGTTCTCTATAGAAGAGTTCTATAAGAGTAAGAGAATCCTACTCTATTCTATTTCTATAATATTAGAATTTATTTATATAATTAATTACTAATCTAGTTTAGTATAGGTTAAGTAACTTTTATATTACTGTTTTAATAGTATTAATATTACTAAACATTTAGTATATAGCGACTTTAAATCTATTCTAAGATCTAAATATTAATTATATATTAGCTATACTTTCTACTAAGGCTTTATATACGAAAAAGTCTTCTAGATATAGTTATATCTATTTAAGAGTAGTCTCTCGAAGGTAGAAGATAGTAAAGATAAGCGACGCTATACTATTACTATTAAATTTATCTTTATTAAAGTTAAAGTAGATTTCTATTTATATTAGAAATAACTCTAACTCTTATCGTTTACTATAGTAGATGTTAGGCAGCTTAACTTATATAGTTTCTAGAGCTTCGACTCTATATAGCTCTAGTATATCTAGTATACTCTTGTTATCGTCGTCGTCTAGAGTAGTTATATTCTAGGACATAGTAGGCGTACTCTAGAGTAGCGTGTTAATAGTACTAGTACTAGAGCTAGGGATAGAAGTAGCCTTTAGAGGTATTACGATTTAAACTTCTAAGCTTAGATGCTTAAAGTATAACGATTCTTAAACTAACTAACTAAGGTAACTAAGTATCGCTAGAGTTTATTCTTATAAAGCGGTTTAATTATAGACTAGGTGTTTACTTAGAGGTAAACTCGTTACTTAACTATAAAGTTGTTAAGGTAGTAATAATAATATAATATTAAGTTAAGTATAAAGCTTCTATCTAATAGTAGACGTACTAGTCTTATATAGAACCTTCGTTTCTTATTAGAGTCTCTCGCTTAAGAGAACTATCTATATTAGAGTCCCTTACTTAAAGAGAGTTCTAAATATTAAGGACTCTAATAGCTTCTAAGGACTTTATTATATAAGGACTCTATTATATAATCTATACTAATATAATAAGATCCTATACTAATAGCTTAATACTATACTAGTACTTTACTAAGGGTTTATATATAAATAGTATTCTAACCTATTAGAACGCCGTCTAGTCTTTACTTATTATATATTAGTATATAGTTCGTAATAGTAAACTCGTTACTTTAACTATAAAGCTATTAAGATAGTAATAATAATATAATATTAAGTTAAGTATAAAGCTTCTATCTAATAGTAGATATACTAGTACTATATAGAACCTTTCTACTTATAGATCTACTCTAGATCCTAGGACTCCTTTAGATCTCTAGGAGATTCTTAGAGATCTATTATATAAATACTACTATATAAAATCCTTAGATCTACTCTAGATCCTAGGACCTCTTTAGATCTCTAGAGGATCCTTAGAGATCTATTATATAATTACTACTATATGAAATCCTTAGATCGCTTAGCTAACCTAAGCGACCTGTCTAATGCTATAAGAGTATATAATAGTGCTCAACCTGTCAGGACGCCGCCTAGTCTTCACTAGTCACGTGTACACATGATTCGTGACACTTACCCTGTTTCAGAAACTGGGGTAAGGGATATCAGGAGGAGGGCGAAGAAGAATATAGTACGTACTCGGAATGGAAATACACGAGGTTACTATCTCTATATACCCTCTAACATTCGAAATAAGCCTTGTCCTAGCCACCCCCTCAAGCTCACCGATGCGCTACGTAAACGGATTATCGACAAGGTTACGAAATCACGAGAGGAGCGTCGGAAGACTAATATTACCTACCTTTGTAAGCTTGGACTTTAGGGTAACAGAAACAAGTAGGAGAACCTCTCTAAGTCCTCCTTTTAGCAAGCCTTATATAACGTAGGTTACTCCTTTATAAGAGAAGGGGTTAAGCCTAAACTTACTCTAGTTCTTATAAAACAACGAGTTAAGTTAGCTAAGATACTCCTTAAGATAGACCTCTCCTAAATTATATAGATAGACGTTACGTTCTTATATATAGAACTCGATAATAGACTAGATCGGTACTAGTAAAAGGAGGACGAGTACTACTATAAGGACGTATAGTTAGAGATAGTAAAGGGATACTTAGACAGGTAGTTCTTTAGTACTATCTGTCTTAGTTCTTGTTAAGGTCCCTACTATATCTACGAACCTGAGACTACCTAGGAGGTTAAGAAGGCTAAGACTCATTTAGCCGAGGCTAATACAGCTTAGCTATATTATATAGAGAAGGAGTTTTAGTAGTAGGAACAGGCTAAGGAGGACTACTAGGCTAGTAGAGGACGAAGAGTACCTAGAAGGAGAGCGGAATTATATAAATTCTTATATAAGATAGTATATAAGAAGGGCGATAGAGGTAAGGGTAGAGTGGATTAGTACTAACTTTATAAGAGGTATCTTAAGCTAAAGCTTATTCCTTAGTATAAGGAACTACGTAAGATAGGAAGGGGAAAGAAGACGCGTTTAGTTATAGATAATACTAGCCTATACTCTTATAGGGTAACCAAGGAGGTTGTGTACTACTATTCTATATAGCGACTCCTCTACCCTGCCTAGTCACCTGATATGAATGCTATAGAGCAGATATAGAGGTATATACGGGTCTAGTTACGTAAGAGAAGGAGACAACCTAAGAATAGAGAGGAACTTCAGCGTATGTGGATTGAGGAGTGGAAGCGGGTTCCTTAGAAGGAGATAGATAGGGTGATTATAAATCTTAGAAAGACCCTTAAGAAGGTAATCAAGCATAAGGGGGATAATGATTTCCAGGGATAGAGCTTTAATTTCTACTACTTTTTATACGAAAACACTCATTTTTGTATTATATATAAGTGATAGTAGTGAAAAGGGAGGGGTGTGTTGTAAGCGAAAAATGAGCTGAAAATTAGCTGAGGGCGTTCACTAGATACTTGCCCAAGTATTTGTATATAAATACAACCTTTCTCTTCCTCTTTTTAAGGGGTTTGAGGCACAATAAAAGCATTTTGTCACATAAATAAACTTTAGGACCCAATTCATTCTAGGGAAAATACTGAAGAAAGTAAGAAGAAAGCATTTTCTGAAGCAAAAGGATGGAGATACAAACTAAAAACCACATGGTCTTGATGCACCATACTATCAGAAACTTGGCTTTTAAGATGAAGCTGTGAGTCAAAATTGGTAAAAAAGAAACATTCAACGACAAGAATTCGATGTTGAATTCCAGCTTCTCACACTACCTTTGAAAGTGTGACGCACCAGCCCAAGTTTAATATTTCAGTTTGGAAGTTCTATCGTGAATCTGACTCACACGAATTGATTTTAAATGATTTTCTACAAAGTGAGATTCCCTAAGAGTCCATCATTTGGCAGTTGACGAGCTTGTCACTTCTATAGTAACAGACAAACACGCAATAGAGAGAAGCATCCTCACGACACTCCAAAGCAACCTTCATGCTCGATTTCTGTCACCTTCAGTCGCTCATAGTGGCTTTTTCTGGTTTGCTGATCATAAACAATCTATTGGCAAACTTGGTGGAATAAAGCGAGAGTGTTGCCATTGACAACTATGACAGCTTTCACAAACAGAGGATTTGAGTTTAGATGTGTTATAAAAAACGCCCCGGTTCTCTTTTGATTGAGAACTTAGTGATCTCCCTTGAATATATCTCATTCATGGTAGCACTTGTACATGATCTGTTTCTTCCTTCTTTCGGATATATAATGTCCTTTAAACAATACTTCTCTTGCGAGATTTGCATAAAACCCCTGAAGCCTCCGAAATTTAACCAATAAGGCCAATTGAAGGCGATGAAACCTCTAGTTGAACATTTAACATCACACTTCTTTGTCTATTCTTATTGACTATCAAGTTTTACCAGAATCACGGCACTGTTGAAGTTGCGCTCACATGTTCATGTTCAAATTTGAGAATTGTAAGTTTGATTTTGATGAAAGTAAACAATCATTGAAAAGGAGCTGTACGATAGATACATTGAGTGTTCGTATTGGAAGATCATTGAAATGAATTGAAATGAGACAATAGCACTTTCAATTGACATGCACACCCCCTTAGTATCTTATGGAAACCATAAACTTCTTCTTTTGTCAGAGGGTAGCAGTAATTATGAAAGATCTTGGATCTCCATTACATGGTGTGAGGAACAATAAACTGCTACATCTTTCCTTATAGTATAGCAACTCAAGGGAGGGGAGAAAGCGCAAAAAAAAAAAAAACTATGACAGCTAACATCGTCTTCATTCCCTCTAATCTCTACTTTCTGAATCAGCTAATGAGAATGTTCTCTCCTAACTCTTGAGTAGCTGATTATCGACTCCCGTCTGCAAAGTCCCGTCTCCATGTTAGGTAGTCTCTTGCTAGCCCAAGAGACTAACCCGAATGGGAGGTGCGAAGTGGAGTCTGTGACAAGGAAGGCGCAAGGCACGTGAGGGTGAGGTTGGGTAGGTACCTGCAGCTCTCCTGGGGAGAGCCGACTTCAAAAAGGCAGTCGCGTCTCGAGACAACCCCCTTCCTTCAACCCCAACCAACAACTTCAACTTGCAGGTGGGATAGTGAGTTCGCTTGATTTGTTGTTGTTACTCTTGCTCATTGATCCGATTCTGTTCTTGTAAGTCCCTGTCTTGCAATTGGAGCTTTCTTTGAGTCGGCAAGCTCATTTCCTCAGTCGCAGGCCTTGACCTTCAACTTCAACTTCGGCTTGGTGACAATCTCTTGAGAGACTGAAAGTTGTTATCGTCCTTCGCGTTTCCGATCTATTGAAGGTACTCAACTCCAGTCACAGATCTGTTCTTCGCATGCTAACAATTGCATCAGCACCTCTCGATCTGTTATCGACGTCGCCTCCAATCTGCCACTTCAACTTTGTCGACAAACTCGCCTCGCCCTCCAATATTTGCCTTACTGATACCTCTTCTGAACCACAAAATCTTGGTAAGTCATTTTGATATCGCACCACGGAGGATGAGCAGCTGACCACAATAATCTTCTAGCTCCTCGGTGTCTTCACAATGGAATCTGCCGCCATTGAAGGCGCGTTCCGCCTACAAAAGGCCCTCGACAGTAACCACCCGTTCTCTTCTTGCATCGACAACACCGGTAAGAAGTTGATTGCCTTAATTACCAGCAGCAACAACGTACCTGGCAAAGCAAAAGAAGAGACTCCGGTTCCCGACCATGATGCCAACACGTTCCAAGCTCTGTTTCAAGACTTGGATTTCTTGATCAATGCTATCTACGTTGCGACTACCAAGGCTGCGTCAATGGGGGTAGATGAGAATGCAATTCGTGCTCTTCTTCTCCAAGAGCAGATCGAGATCCAAAAGTACCGCGATGAAATTCGAACTATTCGTGGGCGTGTCGCTGCACAAGACGAGCAAATTCGAGTCATCTGCGAAAACCTTGGCACTAACAACGTCGGGGAGTCCGAGTCCAGCACACGTGAGTGTATTCGCGATCTGGATGTTCGTGTCAAGGCTTTCGAGGCCATGGGTTTGAAGGGACTCCGCAAGGAAATGAATGAAAAGCTTGAGGATCAAAACCGAACTCATGCAGCCGAACTTAACGCCTTGCGCGGAAAGTATCAAACCCAAATCGAAGAGCTCAAGTCACCACACGACAACAAAATGAGTTCGGAGTTCAACGAAAGCGCTACAGCCATTGGTGACCATATCTACACTTTCGAAACCCTCTTCAGTAAAGTCGAGGAAATCGAAGCACGGTGTGAGGTACTTGCCACCAAGGCAAGCTATGATGAGTTTGAGAAGTTTGACACACCCGTTGAGAAAGTTCAACCATCAAAGCCATTCGACCCCCGTGATACGACTTCCATCATGGAGCAACTGGACGACATGCGTGCCGACTTGCACAAGTTGAATGAGCATCTCGATATCCGAAGCAACGCGGTCTTCAGAAACGAGGAGAACTGCGAGTCATCGGACGACACTCAAATCCAACTTGACGCCATTCGTGCCGAAATGGAGAAATTGGATGAGCGCCTTATGCTCCAGGAAGAGGACGACGAATACAACTTGTCGGATGACACTGTGCGTGATGAACACATCCAAACAATAGTCGATCAGGAGCTCACTCGCTTGATCGAAGAGAAGGTTGTCATTAGTGAGACCGACTGCATTGATGTCGCTCGGATCGAGGTCGAAAAGGCGATTAAGTATGCCATCAGAAGTGGTCGCGTCATGAGCAAATTGGCGCCTGTTTCCATGGCAGCTCTTTTTGGTCCTCCTGGAACAGTCAATGGAGTTCCAACCCAGACCTTCCCTCCTCACAACACCCTCCCTCCTCAATATACCTTCGCGGCTCAGCCTGTTTTGGCGGCCACTACCGGTAACGTTCCTCCACTTATTGACCTTGCTTCCCCTAAGGCTGCTCCAGCTTCATTGGCTGCCACCAATGGTACTCCCGCTGCTCCGGCTGTCCACCTTCCTCCCTGTCTCACCCTCAAACGACCAACCATCAATCCGACCGCTCCCGCGTTCACCCCAAATGTCCATGCGAACTCACAAAAGCACATTTAGTGGACTGGTTTTTCGATACTGGGGATGGATGGTGATGGATAATGGATGCTGCGACGGATGATTGTAATGACTGTGGGTGATGGATGATATCTTGCCGCAATCGCTGGTTTTCATCTTGTTCGTAGCTGTGGGTAGGATGATAATAATCAAAATACAGACGAAGATGTTGTAATGGATGGATGATATCTTTGCTGCGTTGGAATTTGTAGGTAGATTAAAAAAAGGTGAATTGAAATTATTTCCAGCTCGCGGTTCCTCGTATCGTGATTTTGAGGTACTTTCTGAGGCGTTTGAAGGTAATTGGATGTTTTTTGTTGATAGGTACGGTGATATCTGTTATATTAAGCCACTTATGAGATATCGGTATGCCTGTCGGACATGCCGGCAGGAAAGAGTTTTTCACGGTAGATGGATACGGCAAATGGTTATTGCAAAGTTCTATATATGTGCCCTCTGCTCTTCTAGAGTAAGGCAAGCAATTCAAGTCTTTTTACTCTTGCCCTCCTGAAAGTCCTGCATTCCAACATTTTTAATGTCCGATGTCGTTGTCGTTGTTGTAGAGGGGATGCATGGGGTTGGTTGTCTCTCAATTAAACTGGGTGGGGACACGTTCGCGTTGCGGTCTTGGGTGAATTTTAGTTCTGTGTTTAGACATCTTCTCTTCTCTTTCCTCTCTCTCGCGACCATTTCATTGAAGAATATACCTTCCCTTTTCCCATGCAAAATTAGCTATCGCTCTGTTTGCGATTGAGTGGTCTCCAATTTGAAGGTTGTAGTGTCCGGCAGGAAAACTAAATTTACTGGTACAGTGGTACTAGGTTGGTTATCAGATACTAGCTACTCTGTGATTGGATTCCCGGGAGTGTAAGGTGTGGCTGCTCGGGACATATTTTTTTGGGTCAGAAGGGAGCAGGACACATTGTTGGAAAGAGAGAAGGAGGGATCTGAGGGACTATACCGAGGAAAGGGTTTTGAGGCTTGCCTAGAGATCTTAGATAGTTGCGTACACTATCTACAGATATATTGTTAGCCTTGTAATGACCTTATTCAATTCTCCTTAGAAAAGAGAGAGCTAGATTGAGAGTGCTTCGGTGATTTGTTTTTCGTGTAGTCGGGACTTGCTTGCTTGTCTCAAGAGGAGTCAACGGAGTGAAGAGTTAAATTGCTCGGTGTTAGCTATGTTAAGCGAGTTCAGACACACTGGTTTCTCTATGTCCTTTGATTTTTGCAAGGCACTAGAGCTTTGAGAATTGAATATATTGAATCATTTTCGGTAATCGTCCGAAACAATGGCGTCAAACTAGAGTATGAGAGCCGAATCTTTCAACCGAAGGATCCATTATTTAGCGGAAAACATGAATTTACCCCCTCCTCCATGTCTCAGTGTTCCATGGCGACCGTGTTCGGAAGGACACGAAGTGAAAGAACCTTCAAGAGCTCATATTGAAATTTGTGTTCAGCCATTGTAAGGCTTGGAGGTTATTAGTTAGTAATACTGTAGGAAATGTAAAAGACAGAACGAGTGTGATGTCTTGTCAATAAAGCTTAGTTAGGGGAGACTCGGACCTATCACATGGTGTGGTGGACGGAGAATATAAGGTTAGCAAAGATTGAGTAAACTCTTGGCTTAAGCCTCATAAACTTTCTAAATAAACTCGAAATCAAGAATATAATTAGACATAGTAAGTTACAAGAGTCAATAGATTGAGTTGCACTTACTTCGCTATGAGAGCACAGCCACAAAGTGTGAGTTTGTGTCACCACCTCACGTGCGGTATGGTATGTTTTATTCACCATTTTTAGTATTGGTCAATAAAGTGGGTATATTGGCCAATATTAGGTCTTTGGTCAATAAGTACGGACTTTACAGATAACACGTAACGTCAAAGTCTATCAGATACCCCCCTCTAAAAAGAACCCTTTTTAGTTTATTATTTAATTATTTATCTACCTATATAAGAAGGCCTTCTCGCCTTGTTTTTTACTTTATCTTTCGTCTAAATTACTTCTTCTTTAGTTAAATATCAACAAAATTACTAAGTCTCCTACATAATACAACACCCGCCTCTCTATTAGTATACAACAGGCTAAGGGACAGAAGGAAGAGAAGAAGCAAGGTAAAACTAGGAAAGATAAGGAGACTAATGTAATTTCTGAATTAAAAGAGACTTCCTAGTATAGGAGGAAGGGGTAGGATCTAGTTAGAGCCTGTTTAGATTATATTATTTAAGGATATTATTTAATTTTAACTAAATAATACGCTTAATCTAAACACCTTCACTACTTTAATTTATTATTTAAATAATTAAATAATATACTATATAAATTAAAGTAGCATCTTTTAAGATACTACTTTAAGTTTAGTATATATCTTACTATATATCTACTAAAACACTACTATAGATATATCTCTACTATACCTACTCTACCCCCTTAATAAATAAGATAAGGATAAGGATAAATCCTAATATATAATATTACTTCTTCTAGCTCTTGTTATCTCTTAATCTCTTTATATAGTATATTATTTACTTAGTATAAGTTACCTTAAAGGATAGTACTATATAAAGGAACTTCTCTCTTATAATAGTAACCTCTAGATTTATTAAGTATTATGTATAAGTCTCTCTTCCTTCTATAATCTATAAGATTAGATCCTTAAGAATACTAAGGTCTAAGACTTAAAAACCTAGTAAGTTTACCTTAAAGAGAAACTTATTATCTTTCTCTATTTAGTTAATTGTGACAGACGTGCTTTAGGTAGACTTAGAACAATCAACACTCTATTCTTAGGACAAAAGACGAGGAGAGAAGGAGAGCTCGAGAGAGCTGGGAACAAAATACAGGTCGTGCTCGCTAAGCGAGCATGTGACATCCAACCCTCGTGACCATAACCGTCACATTAATAATAAGAGCTTAAATTGTATAGTTTAAGAAACTTTTAGTTACTTAGGAGAGACGATTAGTAGAGTGTTTTACAAGATTCTAGATACTCTTGTTCTTCTTTATAAAGAAGTTATAAAGTTACCTATAGAGGATTTACTACTTAGAAGCTAGATTATAGATGATCTAAAGTACTTCTCTTACTTTAAGGATTGCCTAGAGGTACTTAATAGTACTTATATATAAATATATATACTAGATAAGAATAAACTAAGATACTAGAACTAAAAGATAGAGCTTTCTTAAAACATCCTTATAGTTTATAACTTTAATATAGTATTTACCTTTATTCTTACTAGCTAGAAGGTTTAGCTTATAATACTACTATTTTATATAGTGTAAAAGCTCTATATAGATTTACTACTCCTAAGGGGAAATATTAGCTAAGAGATATAGGATATACTAATTCTAATAATATACTCTCGCTATACTAAGCTATAAGATACTATCTTAAGGAGTAAGTTTATATAAAACTTAAACTAAAGAATACTAAGGAATTATTTAACTTATACTATATAGCTTTAAGAAATGTTATTAAATAGATTTTTAGTATTTTATATAGGAAATACTATATACTTTAGAGCTTAGAGTTTCTAGTTACTACTTAAGTTCTTATAGTTATTACTCTTACTACCCTTTATAATTTTATACGTTTAAGAGAAGGAATTAAGGTAGATGTTCTACTTATATAAGAGGTAGATAATCTAGAAGTTAAGGATGTAATTACTCTATCTACTATCCTAGTTAATAGTAAACCCTTAAAGAAGATAGATAGATTAAGAGATAAGATAGCTAAGAAGATATAGATAGATTTCAAGGTATACTATATAAAGTATAGTATTCTACTAGATTAGAGTATAAAACTATAAAGTTTCTAGCTATGTAAACTCTCTAACTCCCTTCTAAAGCTTAAGCTATCTATCTCTCTTCTCTTCTTCTAGTATTAAAATAAAACTTCTAGCCTTTATCTTACTCTCTATAACTATAAAAGCGTTTACTAATTAATCTATAGTCAACTAATTCTAAAAGTCTCTTAAAAGTAAATTATAAGCCTTTTCCTAGTATAACTTTAAAGCCTTAATTTCTCTTACTTCTCGTACCTCTTAGGCCTCTCGCTAAGACTTTAACTCCTCTATAATTCCTATAAGTAGAGCATTTAGGTTAAACTTTAGTATAATAGTTATATAGCTCTACTTCTTTAGTAGAGGTTTTATAGTATTATCGTCTTCTTTAGACTTAGAGGTCTCGCTATCTCTCTTCTCCTTTGTAGCTTTTATATAAGGTAGAGGTTTAGTACTAGTAACTGCCTCTACTTCTATAGTATATACTTCTTTAAGAATTTCTCGTAACTTAGCGTAGTTTAGAAGTATATAGTATTTATACTAACTAATCTTAGAATAAGTCTAAAGAGTTATTAGAATAAAAGAAAGAAGAAGAGATAAAATAAAGAGACTTACTTACTTAAGAGTTTACTAAATATTATTAGTTCCCTTATATAATTCCTTCTCCTCGCTTTATCCTATACTAGAAGTATACTCTAAAACACTCTATGTCTTCTAATACTTCTTAATCTCTTCTTATTTATTATATATATGCCTAAGCTCTATTATAAGTCCTAGCTTTTAGTAGGCTTCTTAGATAGAGGTAATAATAGCATTCTGTCCCTTAGGCTTCTAATTACCTATATTAGTACCTCTTCCCTCTATAAATTATATATGACCTTTAATAATAAGAGCCTTTTCTATTTCACTTATCTATTATATACGCGGCTTAGCTAGTAGCTTAGAGTTTAGAGTAGGCGTAGGAGTATTAAGTAGAAGAAGCTTAGGATTAATAGGTATATCGTCGGTAGAGGATGTTGTAGTAGAAGCTTTAGCCTTATGTAGTTGTCTCTTTTAGGCTTTATTTAGTGCGCGTATACGCTTACACTTAGTACTTGTATTAGATTATGTATTTAGTTGAGTTTAAGTAACTTCCTTAAGAGTAGGAAGATCCTTAGATACTAATTCTAATATAGGAGGTCCTACAGTAGGTAGTAGAGTAGTTATAGTAGTAGTAGATGTTAAGAGTAAATTAGTATAGTAGAAGATAAGCGCTTATATATATTATTAAAGAGGGGTGAATTAAGAAGGGTTATAGAGGTCTTATATAAAAAGGATTAATATTAACTCTTGAATTTTTTAAATAATAATTTATATAATAACTTAATCTAAACACCTATACTACTTTTGAGAATTATTTAGAATTTAAATAATATCCTTAAATAATATCTAAATAATACGCTAAATAATACGAATTAAATAATACAATCTAAACAGGCTCTTAGTTCACCTCCTATAAAGAAAACTAGATTAAGGGGGTATCTATACCAGGTCAAAAGGCTGGAAAAGGTTAGGTTTTTACTAAAGAAGTTATTTAAATTTAATAGTGAATAACACGCTTTTTTCGTAAACTCCGGGTTTATTGACTAATAACCTATTATTGACCAATACCAAAAATGGTGAATAAAACATACCAGATAGTAATGTGCTGTCACCCCACCTCCAAGACCCTCACTTCTTCTCAGCTCACACCCAATGATCAACTGAACGACACGATCGGAAAATTTACAACAAAATAGGACTATCCAGAAGCCGGAAACACCTCAAGTCACCGAAATTTTGTCACGCCGTCCAGGCTGAGGGATGAACTGAGATGCTGCCACCATAATCGTCTGCCATCGGGAAGAAGGAATTTTGGAAGCTGATATTATCTAACTTCATCTCAACGCAACATTCTCGAGATTCTCGTCTGGTTTCAAGCCACCGCTGCATTCGTCAAAATGTCTTTCGGTTGGAGTGCCGGAGATGTTCTATCAGGCGTCAAACTCCTGATCAACATTGTGGGAAGCATACAAGATGCTAACGGATCGCGTACTCATTTTCAGGAGCTGGAATTCGAGTTGCACGGTTTATCGCGAGCGTTGATAGAAATTACACAGTTGGCTGAAGACACGAGTCCCGATCAAATCCCCGAGATGCGATCCCTGAAGTTTGTGGCGAACTCGTGTGATGGAACTTTGAAGAGATTTTATGAGAAGATAAAGCCGTTCGATGCCAGTCTCAGCGCGCAGAGTAGAAGAGGAAAACTCAACGCTGCACCGAAGATGGTTAGGTGGGAGTTATTAATGAGAAAAGAGAATCCGGAGCTGAGAACCTACTTGGTCGCTCATGTTGGCTACTTGAATATGCGGTTGAACGTTGTCTTAATGTGAGTGAGGTAAAATTGTTGAGCAAGAGAGGACGACTAACGTAGCTTTACAGAAAAGCCATCGCAGGAAATCGTTCAGCCCAAAAGCATCGACGGAAGTTGTTTCGCGGCAACTCAGTGGTCAAAAGCTCGATATTCTTGAAACTATAGAAAATATAGCCACAAAGTAAGACAAGATCTTGTTGCACAATAATGGTGGCTGACTGTTGCTTAGGGGTGCTATTCCAAAACTCGAGTCATTACTACTGATAGCCGACAAGGTTTGGTAAGAAGTGACGCCCTGAAAGTCTCCGCACGAGATTGGGACTGATTAGGCGAAAGGAAAGCACAAGAAGAAATGATGGCCAGACTCAGCGAGACAAGGGAGAGAGCCCCACAACCAGATATTCGACACACTTGGGCTCAGGCGCCTGTGATACTTGAAGATGCGCTTGGTCGTCTAATTCCTGTTCCATCCGAATATGACTGGGAAGTAAGTTTGTTTGTACATTTCCCCAGTTCTGGTAGCTAAGTGAACTTCCAGATGCTACATGCTGTCATCCAAGCAAAATTCAAAGAAGGTCCGGGGCAATCTAAGGTGCGGTCGGGCGAATATGAGCTTTTTATGAATCTTAGTACTTCTAAGCCGATGGCCATCTCTACTTTTACTGGCTTAATTCCAGGATCGAAAGTCACTATGTACGTGATTCTTGGACAGTATAAAGGTTCCGAAAGATGCCCCCGAATTGGTTGCCGGTCTGAAAAATTTGAAAAGCATGTGGAAGGGGGTTCTGTTTGGTATGGGGTCTTGAAGAGTTATATTTTGACATACGCTGATACTATGCCTAGTCTTCAATGTAAAACGTGGTTCCGTAAATCCTCAAAATCCCTCCCCAAACCACTCAAATCGCCCTTAGGGGACATTTTGATTGGAGTGCAGGCAGGCTCCCCACGTGCTATTTCGAAAAAATCAAGTTGGCATTCAGAACGTTAGCTCAGAGCGACGGTGTTACAGAAATGTCAGTATTTACATCACTGAACTGCCACCAACCCCTACTCACTTCCGCGGTGAATATCGTGGAGGCTTTCAAGAACCATTCGCAGATCTGCCGAGACAAACATTTGTTCCCAAGCCCCTTATGCATACTGAGGGAGGGATTGGTATTGTTGGAATGCAGGACTTTCAGGAGGGTAAGAGTAAAAAGACTTGAATTGCTTGCCTTGCTCTGGAAGAGCAGAGGGCACATATATAGAACTTTGCAATAACCATTGCCGTACCCATCTACCGTGAAAAACTCTTTCCTGCCGGCATGCCCGACGGGCATACCGATATCTCATAAGTGGCTTAATATAACAGATATCACCGTACCTATCAACAGGTATCAAGAAGGTTAAGAAATTAAGCGAGGGGTATAGAAGATACACCGGAGAGCCCTTAAAAGTCAACGTCCATACGGAGTGTGGAAGACATAGTGATGAATGGCTTTTTGGGCCTATGAAGGGGGCCTTGAGGAGGGCCTTCGAACTTACAGGACGTATCAGACAAGGAGGGAGTGGGAGTGGAAGGGGATATTGAGAGAGCAGACTCTGGTGGGAAATTATTCAATAAAGTCATATAACTATATTGAATTTTGAGGCTAAGCGGAAAGGGGTTTCTTGGGGTATGTTTTTCTTATTATTAGTCGTCGATGCCTTGTTTCTACAATGTTTTCCTGCATACAATTCACTATGTCCCTTTTCTAGCCACAATTAGTGGACTTGATGTCAACTGGTTTCCACTTGCGGCGAAGCAACTTCCGCACAGCTTGTCCAGTGTTGCGAACTCGAAGCGACTTCATTCAGTAACCCCCCCTCCCCTTCTTCGCTCTCCGAACTTGATAATTCGGAAAAAGAGTAATCCATGGCTAGCAACAATTCGGACGTCGCTACAGGCTGCGCTGTTATTGTATTGCTCTAGCCATCGAGCCAAATGGGGTTCTGGCAGTACCTTCCACACAAGCGGAAGTAACGCAAAAGGGGGCAGAATTTGTCAAGTCAGCTTTCAACTTTACTTCTGCACTTGTGAAAATATCGAAGACTTCAAGTAGAGATGTAGAAGAAATCAAATCAGCTTTGAAAGATACACGTGTAGTTGTGACGAGATTCACATTGTACGCCTCCTATGCACTCGCGGTTAATTCACTATTTTCAACTGAATATTCATGAATCTATAAGAATCATGAGTTACAGTTAAGCTTACAGATGGTAGGAGGCTGTTGAGAAACCGAAACCGTGCAAAGAACGAAACACAAATTTCCTTTCGCTTAAATTGAGGGATTGGGACTAGACGACCCAAAAGTGCCTATCATGACCTATGAATAGAGCACTCTTTGTGGAAGTTATAGTTTAGCAGAAGGGAGTTGAAATGGAACATGACCCCACCCGGAGTCCAAGCATGGTTGGAGAAAATGAAGTGAATATAAAGTGGGACACACCCACATTCATAGGGACAAGTTAAAACACGACCCCGTCACCTTCGGACGTCTCCTTCCAAATGACTTTGCGCACCCCCCCTTCATGGCTCAACGGTTCTCGTCTTGTGATCATGCCCACAGAGGCAATAGTCGAGGCTGCTAGTGAGGCGTCCGTACAGCAGCCGAAATTCAGTCTCTTCGAGTTTTGGGGTTTTATTAGGCACACAGTTATCTGTAGCAAACCACTTAGCTGTGGGAGTTCTGTCGCTTCTCACGTGAGTAGCTCACTCATGGGAGTGGCTTGATGGCGCTTGTGTCCAACCCACGGTGGCCTTCCTCAGTATAGTCCCTGAGCCAGTTAGGACCTGGTTACAGGGAAAACCTCAGTGAAGATCAGCCAGCGTTGGTGGTGCGGGGCTATGTACGCGTGTATGTAGTGGTTAGCCCAACCATAGGGGAGAGAGGGACATCCTCGAGAAAAGACGGTGATCGTATGCAATGGAAACCAAAACGAGATGTTCAATACCATGATTCAATCATGCGGCTGCATCAAAACCAACTCTATCCTTGCATTTCGAACTCCCCTATGTGTGAAGAGAAGCTGGAGTTCGTTGTCTGCGGCGGTGACCCGAAGTGGGGTCCTAGGTTAGAGCAAACCAAAAAAGGGGTGTGAGAGAGGGATGACGAAAATCCTCTAAGGCACCGCCCAGGCAAGACTTCCCGGAGGGTATTATAGACTCTAGTTGAAGAGAGTAGGATGAGATTAATCTCCCACATGTTTTTTTCTTGGTTCAGTATATTAAGGTGTACTGATAACGTCCCTCCCTCTCTTCAACTAAAGTATAATAAGCTTAACATCTCTCATGATTCTTCGAAGCTTGTGAGTGCTCTATTGCCTCTAGCAGTTTTACTTAGCGGCTGCTGAGTCTGGACTTGGTCTTTCCTCAGGCACTATATAAAGTATCTTGTTGAGCTTTCTCTAATTGAAAATGGACTTGATGAAAGGCAGGGAGGAACAATTGAGTCAATTTTACACGAACCACGTCTATACCTCAGGTTTTCACACCGCCCCCTCAGCTACGACCCCCCCGTATCAACTACGAACCCTCTAGATCTATCTCACTGCAACACCAGCCTAAGAGCACCCCTTTAACGCTTCGTCTCCATCTCAGAAGCCTACAACTACCTCAGCCCACCCGCGGCGCAAAACATGATCAAAAATACGACTAACAACCCTCTCACTGTAGCACTCCTACGAAAAACCACTGATTCTCCAGACCTTAAGCTGGAGCTAACAGAATTAAATAACCAAGCATTCCTCAACGTTGAAGAGAGAACCCAAATAACCCACCAGAAGCACGACAACTAAAATATCCGCCAGATAATCTCGCGCTCTCAAACTGCAATGTATTGGGAACAATAATATGCAACACTACCAAACACCTAATACTAAACAAATTTAGGCTACCATACCAACACCAGCCCCTCATAATACTCCAATAACCCACCCACGCACCCCCAAACACCGCACACCTCAATCCACAAAACAAAAAGGAATCAATACCTTGCCCTCGGCCCACCCCTCAAGTTCTCCTTCCAAAGACAACAAATACTCCTCCCCTCACACCACTTCTTCACCTCTTTCGTCCCCACCTCCTCATCCCACCCGGTCTTCCCCAACGCCCCCGTATTTAACCACACCGTCAAATCCTCAATGACAATCGGATCATACATCAGAATCTTCTCCTGCCAATTCGGTCCATTTTCCTCCTCAATCTTAGTCGGGGGAAGAGCCTTGATAGCGCGCGTGATATGTTTAAATAGGGTGGCTTGGTCGGATGCCGGCGTGAGGTCGGAGCCGATGTCGTCAGTAGAGAGAGAGCTGAAGGGTTTCAACGAGCGGGGTGGAGTTTTGGTTTGGCGACGACGGGGGGAGGATGTGGTAGAATCGGGGTTTTCTTCTGCCTTTTGTTGTAGTTCTTTTTGTGCCTGTTTTCGTTTTGCTGGAGTGCGTAGTTTTGACAAGGGAACGTCGGAATCGGATAGGTCATCTTTCAATGTGACGGACTTTGCTTTGGGGTTTGCTTTTGCTTTTACCGGTGAAGCTTTTGCGCTCACAGCACTGCCCTTCCCTGGCTTGCCTAAAGCCTTTTTGGGTGATGAAACTTTAGCTTGGCTTGACTCCAGAGGTGCAACCTTAGAGGGCTTTTTGGGAGATGACGACTTGGTGTTTGTCGCCAGATCCTTGAGAGCCTTTCGATTTATCCCTTCCCAACATTGTTCCAGCAACGAAATCATCGCTGTTCGACTTTTCACTGGCTTGAATCGATAGGATGCTACTTTCGCAGCTAATTGAGCTGTGGTATATGTCTCAAAATCGGGAATTTCAGCTTCCTTGGGTTCGGCATTCTTCTTGGTTGGTTGATTAGAAGGGACGTCCTTATCTTTCAACACCTTAGTGCGTTTAGGAGATGGAGATCTCGAACGAGGTTTTCTTTTCGGGCTACCCTCTTGCAATTCTGATGGAATCTTCGCTTCTCCGAAACCAGCCTGAGTCGGCGTTTTCTCCAAGTCTACATCCTGCCACTCATCCTCCATCAACATCTGAGCTGCAGCCTCCTGAATGCCTGCGGATGTTGGGACGACGGGCGAATCTATTAAATCTACCATCTCTACCTCCAGTAAAGACCCCTGGGTATCACGAGCCGCAGCACGCCACAAAGCACCTTTGGATGCGGTAGTCTTCCTTTTGACTTTGCTAGGAGTAGGTGCTGAGGGTTCTGGGACAACGTCTGCAAAAGGGTCGTCAAAGGGGTCGTTAAATGGATCATCGATGACTTCATTGGATGCCTGCATAGCCAAATGCAGGTCTCGGAGGTATGTTGGTGACTCTTCCCTTGCCAATTGACTTGAAGTGCCAAATACGAAATCTTGATTCCGAACTTGCTTCAAAGCAGATTCTGGCGAGAGAAGTAGTGGGGCCTCAAATGTATTTTTCTTTGACTTTGTAGCCTTGGAAGCTACCTTTGTGCGAGAAACTTTGGTGGCGCTAGTACTACCCTCGCCGTTTTGATATGAGAAATATTGGAGTAATGGTGCTGGTTCCGCTATTGTATCGCATTCAACCTCTTCGACGTATGCTGATGTCGCGAGATCTGTGATAGTCCTTGCCTTTTTCTTTGGGGCTTTGGCTTTGGGGGTCGTATCCACAGGAGATATTGAAATAGTCGTCTTGACCAATTCAATCATTTTTCGTTTCCTGGTTCCGCCCTCATCGGAGACTTTTCTCTGTAGTATCGTACTCGAATTACGCGCGAATCCATAATTACCAAGAAGATCGCCAAATCCCTTGCCTTCCAAAGATGTCAATGTCGTTTCGGGTGACGACAACTCTGTTTCCAATGATACCAAGGCTGAAGCAAAAGAAGTACTTGCTGAAGCTGTTGGGGGTGACCATTCGGTTCGTCTCTTGACTGCCTTGACCAAGCCATAGTCTACTGGCCCATTTGGAGTTTTACAGAGCTCCGCCAAGGCAGCATCCGTACTGCTAGATTCCAATGACGCTTTAACTTTCTCACTTGCCCCTCCAACTGATGACTTTGTGACTCGACCCTTGGATATTTTCGTCTGGCCTTCCTCGGATTTCTTTGCTCTAGGTTTTCGTGCAGGTTTTTCTTTGGGAGGTTCGTCGCCAGTTTCGTCTTTGGTCGCCTTTTTCGCGCGTGGCTTTCTTGGAACTGGTGCCTTAACTTTTCCATCCTCTGCGACCACTTTCTTCGCTCGCGATTGTTTTGGCTTCGTTGGCTGTCCTTCGTCCAGTGATCCTCCATCCTTTTTCGCATTCGTCTTTCGCGGAGCCTTCAATGGTGTTTGTTCCCCCACAACCGCATCCTTCTTCTTTCTGACAATCGGCTTCTTTGCTCTCGGCTTGGTGACTTTTGATGTGTTTTGTAACTCTGGGCTGCTATCCTTCCCTTTTGACTTTGCAGATTTCTTCGATTGTGCATCGGATGGACTTTGTAGTCTCGATTCTTTGAGTAGGGCTGTTGCGCTGGTAAATTCTATGGGAGAGTTTAGAGGAATTGAAGCGGCACGAGCTACTGGTACACCTATTATTGCTGAGGGTCTCTTCTTGAATAATTCGCTCGGAGATGGTAACACTGGCGAGGAGGACATGGTGTACGAATGAAAGGGTTTGAGGGGGGAGGACGAAAGAGTAAACACATCTGTGGCTGCCATTTTGAAAGCGGCGCTGGCACCAGCTGTCCAAGCTGGAGCTGTATGCCTCAATCGGACGTGGGAGAAGAAAGGGCACGACAGGATTGGTCTTGCCTGTCACATTTCACCCAACCTTTCGCAGTGACGACTCGACTTTCAGGTTGTTGACGATACTTCGGCGTGTTTTGATTTTACAGGGGGCCCCCGCCACCAAACTCTCACCGACTCACGTGCCAGCATGGATATCTTTTTTAGCCTCAAATTGTGGCCTCAGGCAGCTCGCCTATTTTTGAATCGCGCACCAGGTAATTTCATCCAAATTCCAGCTCGCGATCCGCAAACTTCTACGACCCCTCCTCCACAGACAAATCACACGTCAAACAACCGCAAAAATGGAAAACGATAAAGGAGAACTCGTCGACCTGTGCGTATTCTCCGGTCCAATTCTAGGATTTCTGCAAGCCACCCAAAAGTGACTGTCAAGGCTGACATTTTGATTCTCTCTCGCAGCTACGTCCCACGCAAGTGCAGCGCAACCAACCGCATCATCAAGGCCAAGGATCACGCCTCTGTCCAAATCTCCGTCGGAAAGGTTGATGAGAACGGTCGATTCACAGGCGAGAGCCAAGTTTACGCACTCTGTGGTTTCGTCCGCGCAATGGGCGAGTCCGACGATTCATTGAACCGATTGGCACAACGGGATGGTCTCTTGAAGAACGTTTGGAGCGGAAGCAGCCAGCGATAAATGCATAATTGGAGGAGTTACTTCTGGTACGAATACTGCGACATACGGAGATACAGCATACAACGGGCATCTGCTAACATCTGGCGACAGTCTTGCTATTTATTGGTCTGGGGCGCTGGGATTGAGATCGGGATACACATACCTGGAGGATTCACGACGGGCATGATTGGGCTTTTTCGCTGAGATATTCACTTGTTCACAAAGTGATTACAAAATCTACGACCTTTCCCAGAAACTATTCGCGATGTATTGTGTGAGATGATTTCCAACTGGATACGATACCGAAACGATACGACACGGCTCTTCGAAACTCCTCGTTCTCACTCTTGGGTGAACCGTTGTTCGAGGAGCCAGAATGCTATTCCGATAGCTGCGTAGCCGGAGATTGATATATTATATTGGCCTTCTGAAGAGCTGTGACGTTAGAGCATCTCGTCAGAGCACAGATACGGGCTGGACATTTCTTTCTACGCTCCAAATGATATCCTGAATTTTGTTACTCGTGTGCTCCCATCGGGAAGAAAATTGACAAAGGTTTCAGTAGACGATGGATGAGTCAGGTTCACCAACGATGGTACTTTGAATATGATTTTTAGTATTCCTGAAGTGCCCATTGCAGTCTCAACGAACGACTTACCGATCTCTAGGCATTTTTGCCACGGCCATTCATCCTGTCAGAACCTGGCACCTCAAACCCCGTACCTATGCTACGATAAGCTGGAAGTGCGGGAAAGGCAATCTGATCGGGGCTAAGTAAAGCGTGGTCGTGACTTCCCTTCTGAGCCTAAGCTCTAGGCGTTGGACGAGAGAAGGAGCAACCTTGGGCTCATTGGGGAGTCAATCACAGGTGATTCCCTTGATCAGAGCTCGAACCATCCACCTTATTCCCCTTCTTGCAACTGTTGACTCTCTTACTGCTGCAACATTTTGAATTTGGCAAACAATTGATAATATTTATACAGTGGCTAGCAGAATCTAAAGACGATGATTTTTTTTGAAACGCCAGAATCACCCCATCTAATACCCACGCGAGGCCCAACGATTGTTTAGCCATAATTCTTATGACAGATGGAAACGGCTGGTAATGGTGTTCCTCGTCTGTAATACGGAGGGCTCCGGGCCGCGAGCATCCCACCAGCGAAACGTTTTCGATAATAATTTGGAAATGCGGACGGGAGGTCGTGCCTTACGTTTGCAACCAAGGATCTTCTCTTGACGGGAATTGGAGGTTGAATGGAAGGATGGACCTCAAGTTTCTCATCTACTTGAGGAAGGAACGAGTCTTGTCACTTTAATTAGCTCAGTTGCTGATTTCCACAGACATATTTATGCCCCCAAGACCATGCGACGAAGAACCCAACCAATTTTGGCCAGAATTCCTATCACAGCGCGGTATAGCTAGAAATCAATAGCTGAAAATACTCGCAGGATTTCTCTATCCTACTTCTGTCGTTAAAACCCATCCTCGCCCCCAACGAAACGCGCTCAAGATTTGATATACCACTAGCGACACTGAACATTTTGTTTTTGCATGAAAGAGAACCCGTTTTGCGTTCAGTTCGTACTTTCCCTTCTCGACATGGCTTCATGTAAGAGCGAAGCAGCGATCTCAATCATGGTCCCAAGGATTCATCCGGGCAAGAACGACCGCCTTGCAAGACTCCACTGCGCACTCGTTTTCAGACCAACAAGACCGGACCCAGCGAAGTCCCGCGGCCAATCCAACTTCCATGATAGCATCACTCCAAAATGACGACTGCCATCCATTTTCATTCCAGTGCCGCTACCTATCAAGAATATATTCTCATTTTGTTGCACATCGCGCGTATTAGAGGCAATATAAAATTTGGGCTCGTTAGTGTTAAGGGAATGAAGTATATTATTTACTTGGGTTTCGTTGCATATCGCACAAAGGCTAGCAACTACCCTAGTTACTAAGAGCATATATAAAATCTGGGGACGTTAGTGTCAAGGAATGGAAGTGTCCTTTTCGTTGCACATCGCACAAAGGCTAGCAATTACCCTAGCTGTTAGGAGCGTATTAGAGGTATTATAAGAAATGAGCTCGTTAGTGTTAAGGAAATGAAAGATCTTTATTTGAGTTTGTTGCACATCGCACGGAGGCTAGCAATTACACTAGCATATATACCTGCCCTCTGAGATGAGCCACTTGCACGAAACTGTCGAGAAGTGAAGTCATCACCAGATCGTTTGTTGCAAATCGCAATATTTTTATAAGGTTAGAAGTGGTTAGATTGATCATTACAGCCTACCTATAATTGCTAGCCTTTGTGCGATTTACAACAAATGATGTATAGTCATCCTTCTCACAAAGCTACTTCCATATATTCGCAAAGTTCGGGCGCTAAGCAGAGATAGGCCAATTGAAGCCGATCCGAATCCGATGTTACACGAACAGGGATAATGCTAGTAAGCTCCCCCGTTGTTTGCTTCTTCCGCCAATGGTGACGTCGGTGACTTCACGAGCATCGCGGAGGACTTTCAACTCTTCAACATCAAAACACAATCAATTGATGTTCACAATTCGCCTTTTCACGAAGCGAATCCCAACAATTCGTTTCAATTTCACAGGCTTAGATCAATTTCTCCCACAATCAATAACTCAGACACGTGTCAACGCGTATATTTCCACTACATCTCGAATCAATATGCCGCCCAAAAAAGCACCCGTGAAGCGAAAAGCTTCAACTCCAGAAGAGAAACCATCCAATGGCACCTCCAAAAGACCCAAAATCACAAATGGCACCTCCAACCCCCTTCAGGAGCACCATCACTCAGCGCAGGTAGCAGAAGAAAATGGCATCGTCCTCCGCAACTACTACCCTCACGAGATGTCCAATGCCCGCGCCCTCGCCTACAACAATGACGAACTCCCTCGCCCTATAGAACTCCTCCAATCGGCTCTCCAAAATACTCAGCAAGAAAGAGAAGCGATCAAAACCAAGGATTCGGTGGTTCATTGGTTCAAATGCGATTTGAGGACGCAGGATAATAAGGCGCTGCATTTGGCGAGCGAGAAGGCTAAGGAGGGGGGTGTTCCGCTTATTGCAATTTATATTGTTAGTCCGCAGGATTTTGAGGCGCATTTCACGGCGCCTGTGAGAGTGGATTTTATTCTGAGGAATTTGGAGGTGCTAAAGGAGGAATTAGGGAAGTTGGATATTCCGCTTTATGTTGAGACTGCGGAGAAGAGGAAGGAGATTCCAGATCGTATCTTGGAATTGCTGAAAGAATGGGGAACAGGCCATCTGTTTGCTAATGTCGAGTATGAGGTCGATGAGCTGAGGAGGGAGGCGAAGATGGTGGGGATGTGTTTAGAGAATGGAATTGCCATGGATGTGCTGCCAGACACTTGTGTTGTCGCTCCAGGGGAGTTACAGAGTGGCTCTGGGAAGCAATATGCTGTCTACACGCCTTGGTTTCGTTCCTGGGTTGCACACGTCCATGCGAATCCCGACCTACTAGACTTGTTCTCGCCACCAAGCAAGAATCCATCCACCGCTCGAAAAACATTCTCCAAACTCTTCCACTCCAAAATCCCTTCTGCTCCCTCTAACAAAACCTTGACAGCCGAGGAAAAGAAACGATTCAAGTCCCTCTGGCCCCCAGGAGAAGGAGAAGCCCAAGCCCGCCTCGCAAAATTCTGCGACCAGCGAATAGCAAAATACACCGACCACCGCAACTTCCCCTCCCAAGCCTCAACCTCCTCTCTATCCCCACACTTAGCAGCCGGCACGCTCTCCGCTCGAACAGCAATAAAGTATGCTCGCGACCACAATACCACGAAGAAACTCGACGGCGGCATCCAAGGAATCCAAACCTGGATCTCGGAAGTTGCTTGGCGCGATTTTTATAAACACGTTCTCGCTCACTGGCCCTATGTTTGCATGAACAAATCCTTCAAACCGGAATACACCAACATCACATGGGAGTATAATGACGAGCACTTTGAAGCCTGGACGAAAGGACAAACAGGCTATCCCATTGTGGATGCTGCGATGCGCCAACTTCTCCACACGGGCTGGATGCACAACCGCTGTCGCATGATCGTCGCTTCCTTCCTCGCCAAACACCTCCTGATCGACTGGCGGATGGGCGAGAAATTCTTCATGGAGCACTTGATTGATGGCGATTTCGCGAGTAATAACGGAGGATGGGGGTTTGCTGCTAGTACGGGGGTGGATCCGCAGCCGTATTTTAGGATCTTCAATCCTCTGCTGCAGAGTGAGAAGTTTGATAAAGAGGGGACGTATATTAGGAAGTGGGTTAAGGAGTTGGAGGGGATGGAGGGGAAGGCGATACATGATCCGTATGAGAGGGGAGCGGGGGTGCAGGCGAAGAAGAAGGGGTATATGAAGAGGATTGTTGATCATAAGGAGTCTAGGGAACGGTGTTTGGCGCGGTATAAAGAGGGATTGGGGAGGGAGACCTCGTGAGGTGGATTGGTGTATTGTGTTTATGTTTTGTGGAGTGGGCTTTGAGAAAGGGAGTTTGAGAAATGGGTGGGGTTGGAGTTTGGTTGTGGTTTTGCTTTTGTATTGCAGGATTGTATTTAGTTGTATCAGTAGTATGTAACATATGATCCATTGATTCCGTATTTCTTCTGATGAAGCTCTTGTCTCCAATTAAGAGGAAGAAGGGATATATCATGTGATTTGTATTGCTCGTTAGAACTCTGTTTACAAATTCTTTCTTCGCTTTCCATTTCTAGCTGGGTTAGCGAAACGAAGATCGTGCGAGCATTTTCTCGAAAAAATAGCTTCAAGATTTTCATACTGGATGTCAGTTCCTTATACGACAGACACGAGAAAGGGGGTGAATAGAGGGGACAGGTGGGGTGAGTAACATTATAAAGGAATATTGAGATGAGATGATAATTCGAAGACTAGATGGTCATCGTCGTTACATTTTCTAGAGAAAAAAGAAGATTCTCTTAATCTAGTGTCCTTATACAGAAGATGAAAAAAGCCAAGTTGTCGACCAGTAGTTTGGAAAGTCAATGAGTAAATGATGATCTCTCGGTTCTTCGGCGTTAAGCAAGTTATAATAATTCTGGCATTAGAAAAGAAAACAACGAATCGATAGGCCGAATATGATAATCCCTGAGAATAAGAGATTATAGTCCTATTGAGAAAATCTAAAGGTTCCGGAAACTTCCCTTGGTATATTGTGACTTAAGTACACTTGAGTGTTTTGTACCGAGAATAGTACCTGGGGGTAAGCATTTAGGTGTTTTTAAGTAAAATATACTATAAAAAAGAGCTTCCGCTTTATGGTTTCCAGAGGTATATCCTTAGAATGGTACACCTATATATAAGAACCTGAACACCGAGGCTTGAGAATAAAACAATGTTAAGAATACCGAAAGATCGTGCTCTCGTTTAAGTAAGTTTGTCTTCTAAGAATATTTCGGTTTTAACTTTACCGATGAAGTGACGTGAACAATGCTATCTATAGATCTTATCTACTAACTTCTTATTATCTAAACCACCTTAAAGCTTAATATATCTCTTCTATTTTAGTTAATTTAAATAGATTTACTAGACTAGATATATATATTAGACTGTTTATAAATATTTAGAATTGACTTAAAGTAAGCTAACTAGATTAAGAGACATCTAGGCTTTCTATAGATAATTATAAACTAAAAAATAATGTTCTAGAACTTTCTAAAGAAGTAATCAAATACGAGGTTAATTAATATATATAGTATAAAAGTATAATCTCTATCGAAAGCGCTAGAAGTAGTAAATTTTATTTACTAATAATAATATTAACTAATTCTATTACTAATTTAGACTATCGAGTAGTAATAATAGTAAATCTAAATACTATAATAAGTCCTTTATTATTTTTTAAATAATAAAGTTTATATAATAAAGATATAAATGTATAATAAATACTCTAGATAGTTAATTTATCTAAATTAATTCTCTTTAAATTTATTTAATATAATATAGTAAATTAATATAAGGTTTCTTAAATTCTAAAGATAAAGAATATTAGATAGACTTTTACTTTATATAAAATAAAGTTTCCTTAAGGTAATTAATTATATAAGATAATTTGAAATAGTTACCTTAGTTTAATAGACTTTAGAGGAATTATAATTCGGTCGATTTCTAGTAGAATTTAGTATATGCTTAGACGAAATTAGTTGATCTAGAAGCGAACGTAAAAATGTGAGTGAATAGGTCGGGTATATTACGGCTTCACTCTTTAACATTATAGTGTTCAATTGCCAAGAACTAGCATCTTCATTCTTTAGTTCATTAAAAACGATGGTCCCGTGGCTCAATGGCAAAAGTTGTACAACTACCATCCAGCAAGACAACTTGTCAAACCTCAAGAATCAAAGAATGGAGATACTAGGCCTAGGACCAAGGGTTTAGTATAAAAAGACAACATGTATTTAGCCTAGAGTGTCCTTAGTTATTTGCGGCGATACGGCGCAGGCGTCAAAATTCTATATAATGTAGATGGCGATTGCCTGGCTCTAGGAGGGCAAAGGTCAGACTCTATAAATCACAAATTGTGTTGCATACCCATGTTGTAGATATTATATTCACTTATGCGGCTTCATCAATCATCTTATTTCGATTTGGAGTCACACCTCCTTAGGAAAGAGCGCTGAAACCCCTTTAGCGTCAAGAGTTGCGCGTTTGTAGCAATTACTTGTCCTCCTACAGAAGAAGTACCGGCAGTTACTGGGCTATTAAACAGCAAGGAGCGGAAGAAGGATCCTGGCAGACCCGAGGACGACTGCTAAGGTGCTAGTTGCTGCTACGCTCACGGTAGTAGCTAACACGTACTTTTCCACCTCCTATCTATCACTAGTGGCCTACTTATTTTAGACTCTTGAACTGTGAAGGATACTAAGAATCTTTTTTATAGGTTATATACTTATTTCATCTCTCTTGGGTGACTAAACTTTACTAGACAGGCAGAAATTGCACCCAAACAGCAGTGTAACCTCTTCATGAAGCTTCCTCCGAAACATCGTCTGATTTATTCACTACGTATAGTTTTCCTTCTCGGAAGACGAAAGGTTCCTGGAACTTGTGGTACATCCTGGACCTATGCACGGTGAATTCAAATTGAAATGAACACATTCAAGGTCGCAGACGTCGCTCTCTAGCTTTTGGCATGAGAAGTTAAGCTTGATTATAATTTGAAAATGGCTATACACCGATATCCTAAACCCCAAAATTAGCTCCGAAGCGTGCGGCCTCCCGATCTCCAACCCCCTCCGATACGAAATACAAAATGGCTCGAATGGAATAGCTCTAACTTGAGAACATGGACAACAATTACAGCACTAACAGTCAATTGACTCCGAGCCTGGCCACATCCACAGCTAGTCTTGTCGGCGAAATTACAAAGGAGGCACCGAAAGGACGTTGTGAGATGGGTGCTGGATAATATCTGGAAGGATTTGAGTACTTTAGTACTTTAATATAGTGACTTGTGTGGTTTCTCCATAAGCTATTGACGAACGATTGTCCGATGGATTTTAGCAAAGCACTACATAGTAATACAATTTCTTTCCTCGAGAATACAGAACGAGATTAACGTGAAACTACAATGGTACAAATATAAATAAATAAAGACAATACTTAAAAGTAGACGAAGGCAGCTGAAAGAAGAGAGAACTAGAATGCCGGAGAATTGCAAAGCCTTTTATGTGATGTAGCAAAACCAGTAATAAGGAAGAGGTATGGTTGAAATTGGTGTTTGCTCAGGGCGTCATGTGATCTGTGCACAAAACGTTGTAGTTGACCTCTCAGTCCAACTCGCATCTCCCTCCTAGACATCTTCGGGTATCCAGAAATTGAATCGAAACAACGACCCATAAGCACTATAAAGCCGGTACGGAGGTATCTGAGAATAATTCATGTATACACTTTTGGGCCTGTTTACTCAAAAATTTCAGGGTCGGTACGAAGTACAGCAACCAACAAACAGCCTATCCAGTCTCTAGTCCTATCGGACTCCTCTAAGGGTGACGGGAAAAGGAACAGTACGGAGGATAACTGTTTCGGCTCCGCCTCTTCGTGGTGATCTGTGGCAGCCGGCAAATTCAAGGTTGGTTGGAATGGCGGGAGTGCTGCAGGGGATTGGAGACATGAGGCGTTTCGAATGAAGCTCTGCGACTGTCGTCCGAGCGATGAGTTAGGATGGCATTTTAAATTGGATCAAATGCTAAATTCTTATCAGAATTTCATGTTCCCCGGATGAAGTCATTGTGGGCGAAAATTCAATCGTGATAACGAGTTATGAAAAGTCAAAGGTAACTGATTCGACGAGCACCTTGCTCATTATTGTTGCATTTGTTGAGTTGTATTTGGTGATACGGAACACATACAGATTCAGTTGACCTGAAAATTTGAATGCTACAGTACAAGCCACAATCCCGAGCTAATGGATCAAACCGTGCTGTACCATATGATAGGTTTCAAAATGATAGGAGGCATTTACCCCCTTGTCCGTCGCTTTATCCACCTGATATTGCCGATCTTTTTTTGCCGAGTTCTCCTCATATATTCTCTGTACGGGCCACCTTCTCATCCAAGCTCGGTATGTACAACCGTACCAGGCATGAGCTTCGTGTCGAGATGCCTCTTCCTCCTACAGCGAAGATTCAAACCGAGCAACCTGTGTATCAATCATCCTTCTCATCGCCAACCTCGTCGCTACCAGATTTCGATTTTGAGAAGAGATATCAGTCTTCAGAGAAACAGAGTCCGACAGACAGTATACGTCCGCTGAACAGAAGTAGTCCGTTGAAGAGTGCAATCAGCCCAGATGTATTGCATTCAAAGCCATGGCCCGAACGACCACAGCTCCTAACAAAGAGCGCTGAGAAATGGCGGTGGTGGGAGTTTGCTGTCGATTCTGTGATGCTGATGCTTCCACTCCCATTTTTCATGCTCATAACCGCTGCAATTGCAGTCAATGATTCCGTCATAACCTCTAAATCAGCCAATTTTCTTGATCTTGCCATTAAGGGTGTAAGCCAACACCAATAAATACCCTGACTGACGCTAATTCGACTCAGGCAGCAACTCTATTCCCAATTTTCTTCGCCGCTTGCACTGGCCGAGCTTCAATCAAGTATGCTATGTGGAAGCTCCAGGAAGGGACTGCTCTCGGTCACCTAGAGCAACTCATGGGAAGTCGCACGATTTGGAGTACCTTCAATATTCATTTTCAGCTTCGTTCTTTCAATGCAATCGGAATTCTCCTCATTATAGTCTGGTGTTTTGAACCTTTGGGAGGCCAATCTGTTCTGCATATTTTAACGACCCCTTCAAAACCCACTACATTGGATACAAATGTGTCTTATTTCAACTCACGACAAGCAAGTTACTCGTCACCGAAAGGGCCCTTCCGAAACCAATGTGAGGATTTTGTGCTTTCATATGAGTAACTACAGATTATTCCTCCCCATTTTGCGTTGCCTTGCACACAGCCACCAGATATACAAATGCTAAGTTTTTATCTAGGGTTCTCTGGCTTCTCTGTCCTCTTTGCATCTAGTCTTTTGTCCACACCGGAGGTCAAAACTTCCAGCGTCGTGAGTATCCAGTTTGGCTGAGCGAAACGTCTCTTTTGGGTAAAGCCTGGAGCTGACATTCCCCTTTCCGGGAATGTCTACATGGTCCCTCAATCTGCTCCTCACTTTATCAATTGATTATTCCCAGAGATTCTTACTGATTCTAAGATTCTGTAGGATATGTGGGGAAATGTCAAGGTCCCGTATTACTCTAAGATTGAAGCGACCGGAGCAACCAAAAATGCCGATGGTTGGATCCGAATGCCAGCCAATTTCACCCCAATCTACTCCTCATTATTCGGAGTACCAATTTCCAACCTTCAAATTGGCAATACCACTTTCAACATCGAATCTACTTACACAGAATTGTCCTGTAGCGAAATGAACGTTACGAGCCAGCCAGTGACGGGGGGGAAAAGTGACCTTATAACGGTCGATGGACCTTTTGTGAGCTTTCAGAATGTCACCCTCAATGCAGCGTGGGCAGTGGGGTATCAGGGCCCGGACTTGACGACGCCAATGGGAGATAGTGATTCAGCTTGGATACTTCCAAAATCATGTCCGGACGTACGTTTTCCCCCTTCGTTTTCCTCCTTCGAGTTTTTATTATTAGCGAGGAATTTCCAGTCTTTCTCTTCTCGGTTCCGAATCAAACGTATAAAATATATATTAATTTGTTATAGTGTTTACCAGCTGAATTGAGAGGGAAACCCTTTGATTCCGGAAAGCTTGCTTTCCAAGAGTTTACTGGATTTAACAACATCACAAGTATCATTTGTACGCCATCCCAACAGTATATCGAGTCAACAATTTCATGCATCAAGAGTACGGCTTTGGAAAGCTGCAGTGTGGCTGCACAAAGGATTTCGGTTTTGCCACACATGCCATCTGAAGTTACACCATTGAGTTTCCCGGAAGTAGCGATGGGACTCACGGAACTGCTTCCCAATTCCACTCCAAACTTCAACGCTGTCAATATGATCGAGAACTTCATCTATAACCCTTCCAACGGAGCTGCCTCGAATGTTGCAAGCGGAGAGACCTCCTTCGGCCAAAATGAAGGACAAACACCACTTATGGCAGTCACACCTCAAGAGTTCGCCGATCGATTCGGGCAATTATTGAATGCATATCTCTACGGTAGCATGTGGAACTCAACACCATTTCTTCTCGGTGCTCCCTTTGAGGATATTCAAGCCCGTCGTATTGGTACTAAGAACGCCAGTTTCATTCCCGCAACTCCATCAGATATTTCTGCGATGATCGCCAACCAAACCGCTGCCTTTACAGTACCAGCAACCATCATCACTAAGACCGATGTTTTTTTTGTGTTTTACTCTTGGCTCATGATCTTTCTACTCGCAAATTTGATCATGATGGGTGCCTCTATCGCCAGTGTTTATTATTCACGGAAAACCATAGTGCCGGAATATCTAGGTTTTGTCTCGAGTTTGGCCAAGGAAAGTCCTTATATTAGGATGCCAGATGTAGGAGTGAATATGGATGGGATGGACAAGGCAAAACTTATTAAAGATGTCAAGGTGAGGCTCGGCGATGTATCCTACGTTGATGAAGGGAGGGAAACGATTGGACGACTCGCCTTTGCGAGGTTGGAGGATACTGTCACTGCTAAAAAGGGCAAATTATATATTTAGAATGAAAATAAAATAAAATATTATCAGCTCTTGAGATGATTATGCCACAATGAAGCTTTGGATTGTAACATCGTAGAAATAGCGCCAATTGGACTTTTGCGATTTTCTTCTTAGGGAAGACTTATTCACTAGCATCTATTGTGTGTTAACCGCGTAAGCCAGTTCGTGTGTTCCCCGGCGTCCGCGAGAGAACCTTGAAACCCTCCCTGGGGACCCCGTCACATGTGGAGAAATCATAGAGGTATTGTCAAAGAATTCGCAGTTCTACGCAAGGAAACATATGAAATGACACAAATTTAGAATCCACCTCTCTTCACTTCTAACTGGCAACTCTAAATCGTAATATAGTGGTAGATGCTAACGCAGAGTGAATATTGCTAGGCTAAATTCACTTTTAGTATAGTATCACGTTTGAATGATTTTGAGCATAAGCACTTTTCTCGCGCCGCCGTCTAGAGCATTAGAAGACCACCAACCCTCAAATTTACTTAATTCCGCAAATCGAAAGCGGACCCATTATGTATAGCCCTTACATTACAATGGAAGCGATAGTATGCTCAAAGCTATACATGAGGTTTGTTCTTTATACTAGGTAAAACCTTCTAGATCTAGGCCCTAGTCTTCTATTTTGATTCTGGGGTCTAGAAGTTGACTTCTGGAGATTATACTCAACTTTTACCATTGAGCTACCAGCCTGTTTTTAATGAACCAAGGGTAGGAAGTTAAGTAGCAGTCGACTAACTAAGTACATGATTTAATCTAGGTGAGTGCCATATATTCGCCACCACTTACATTCACTCCAGTGAAAACTCATGTGCTTGTATCTCTCTAAGAAAAATAAACAATGATTACAAATAAAGTTGGCCCACCAGTTGCCACTTATACCTAAGCAGAAGTCTAAAACATCTAGAAACGATAGATTGTTACTAGTCAGTTTCCGATAATAAATTCCAGAAAAAGATGAAGAAAAAAAGCAGGGAACATAGCACATGTAGAGTTATAGAACAAGACCTAGGACGATCCTAACTAATAAGCTCGCTTGAGATATTTCTATTCTCAGTTCTCAAATAATGATTCATCCCTACAAGCTGTAATACAGTCCGGTTATTCTTTTTTCAGCTAGGATTCCATAGTAACAGAACAGGCGAAGGTTTTTATCGAAATCGAGCTAGCACTAGAAACACCACAGAAGGTAAAACATAACAAACTGAGACGGCCAAATATTAGTATTCTACTGTCGGAATTTATCATCAGAGAGTACTGTTTAGCTTACGCTTTCTAGAAATATATATAATATGATCAAAGTTGTATGAAGTCTACTCTGTATATAAATCTAAAAAATGGTTTCATCTATTACGATCATTATGCTACAATGAAGCTTTGGTTTGTAATATAGCAGGGAGCTTATAGACTTTATTAGCTTTGCAATTTGCTTTCAAAGACACTAGCATCTTAGCGTGGTTCAATCTGGATGCCGAGGAGAACCCGGAGTAAGAAGGAACGTTTTTCCCTCCTCGCCCTATACCCTTACAGCGGAGAAACGTAGAGTATGACAAAATCAGGGAAACTACGAATGGACGCTGGGGGTATCTCGGCACTCTTACAGCTTGAGGCTGGGATGTAGTGGACTCTAACATGATTCGTGTGATTGATGACGATAGCCGCATGGTGAATGTCACCTGGGTATGCATCCTGTATTAATGTGTAGAGTCAGAGTATCTAGCGCTCTTCTCGCGCGCCGTCCAGAGCGCCTCAAGCCTGCAAAACCCCTCATATACTCAGTTCTCATATATTCAAGGCAAGCCCGAACATTAATAACCCTCACAACCAAGTATGTCTGTCGGTCAAGTTACAATGCCAGTCGAAGAACGATATTTCATCGGAAGATACGCTTTTTATTCTCCATTTTATACCAAAGCCCCTGGATCTAGACCCTGATCTCCTACATTGGTTCTGGGGAGTTCAGGAAGTTGACTTTCTGAAATTTATAGTAGCATAATTTTTACCATTGAGCTACCGGCATGTTTTTAAGGAACCAAATTAGGAAGTGTCTGGCTTTTGGTTAATTAGACTGATAATTTAATGTGAGTTCGGCTATAGATTACCCGCCCTACTCACTTACATTCACTGTTAGTTCGCTATTTTAGGTCTGCTCTGCCCTTCATCTTTAATCAAGGCAAGCACATTCTACTTTAGAAATAGTTTTTTCCGCCACTCATCAAACGAGAAGCCTAAAACTAGTTGATACCACTATATTATAATGTTCTGAACCGCGCAGAGTTAGGAACCAGAGAGAAGTTGCTCGAGTTGTCATCTGGAACACAAGCCACCTTTATGAAAGTTGCTTTCCACTCTTGAGAAAACGGGAGTATATAACTCTGAAGCAGAGGTCGTCAAGGGGAATTTGTTTCAAAGCAGTTATATACCGGAAAATTATTCAACCCAATTTCCAAAAAAATTGTTTTCGGAACAGAAAGACTATATTTAGCAAGTAAAGCGCCAGTGGGGTCTAATTTTCTCATCTCTTAGACGAAGTTCAACTTCCATCGTGTACATATTCTATAGAACTATTCTAGTATCAAAAGAGGTAGTAAACCGCCCTCTTCAAATTGACCCAAGGAGGTTCCAGAGACGTGATACCCTGGGAAATTCCACTAAAACATACACCATTTACAGACCTCCGCTGTAAAGCGCATATAAATCCGCTATAAATCTTACTTAGCCAATTCTCTTCCCCGTCCATGTTTCAAGTTACCATCTCACAGATGTCTCTACCTCTATCATCAAAGACTTCAAGCACAACCGGGATCTTTTCAATACACCTTGATTGAAATTTAACGCAACTACTCTTTCCCCTAAAAAATCACACCTCATTCGAAATCCCTCCACCAATCAAACCACTCACGTTCTCGCAAAATTCCCATCTAGCATCCCTACAAAAAGAATCTTCCAATTACTTCTGCCCCACCGACAAGAAGCTCAATCTCCACCACCTCGCGTACGACCATGCAAGTGACAATCCACCGAGATCAAAACCTAATATTTATTTAGGAACTCTACAGAACACATTCTCAATCCTAAAACTCACGAGTAGTAAGCTGTCTAAATTAACTTTTTTAGTCTTCTATTTATAAGATGTCGTACCTAGCTCTTGAAAAAGCCCCCCAAAAAGATTGAAATTCCTTTGAAAAAAAAGGGTCTGTGAAGTAACTTCTCTAACGGTTATGGATTCTATACTCTAGTTATAGTGTTATAACAGTTTCGCCATAGGTCTAGTATATTTCACTCACCAATTATAGACTACCGGGTAGTAAATTTAGTAAATTCAATTATTTAAAAAAAAGGTTGTTCGCAGTTTATAAAGTAACTAACTTTATTCTTTCAAATATAAAAATATAAAGACTTAAACTTATTTTAACTAATTTATCAATCTCACTTATCTAGATATATTCTTTAATTTCATCTAAACTAATCAAGTAAATTGAATAAAATCCTAAGTTTTCTCTAAATATATAGAATATTAGATAGATACTACGTCTACCTCTACAAACTTTTCTTAGAAATATTATATAAAACAGTTTAGAAAAATTAAGTTAGCTTCCTAGACTTTAAAGTAATTATAATACTTCTGTCGATTTGAACTAAATTAGTTAGTTTCATAGTTAGTAAATAAAACATCCTAGGTTTTATATACTAGAATATAACGACTCTTCCCATCTCGGGTGCGCTACACGTGACTAGGTCCACCGAGCAGGTAAATTACGTCATTAAGATTAAGGTTCTAAGTATTACGAAGATTAAGGTGAAGTACAAGTATTCAAGAGAGACTGGAGAGAGAGTGGTAATTTCTAAGTTCTACGAGTAAGAATAGATAAGCCATCTTTTATAGACAAACTATTACACGTAGAGAAGCTAAGACTTATAAGTAAACTATCATTTATAGCTAAGTAAAGTAAATCGTTAGATATAGGTAAGCTACTATTTACATCTAAGCTACTATTTGCATCTAAGCTCCCATTTACAAATAAGCTATTAAACAAAATCCGGAGCCACAAGAATTATACATCCAGTAAGCCACGAGTAAGCCAATCCTCGAAATAGAGAGCAAAAAATTGGTAACAAGTAAAACCCCAGTATCGAGTAAACTAAGTTACAACCTCCTAACCAAGTAAGCCAACATCTCCCCCGACCCCCGCCTTCCACCATGGAGAGTCTCACACGCAAAATTCAAATCACAAATTCTCATCACCCACACAAAAACCTCCCAACTACACAATGGAAAAAAGCAGATACTCAATTTCATGGTATATAAAACTAACAAAAACCGGATAGGCCGTCGTCCCACTGAAGGAAAGAAGGGGAAAAAACAACAACAAAAAAGAAAGATGCGAGGGTATTCGGCAAAAAATACAAAAGTCATCAAACAAAGGCTCCAAAACCAATCAATCCCACAAGCTATGCAAGAGACCAAAAATCGGTCAGAGTCAAACGCGATGCATTTCCCACAATCTTCTCTCCTGCCCCGTTTTCAAAGGAAATGAGAAGCAACGTATATCCACACACTCAAAGGGACAAAGAAGAAGTTTTAAGCTTAAAAGTGAGAGATATCTCAATCATACCTCCCCCCCTTGAACCCCGCCCCCTGCACTAGTCCCGCCCCCACAAAAGGACTCTCCTTCGCAACATCCTTTCCCAAATGCGACGTCTTGGGCCTAGCATTCGTCCTCGTCCTCCCCAGCTCCTGGTCGCGTCGAAACAACGTAGGCTGCGGTCCCATTCCCAGCGGATCCCTCATCTCATCCGGGGTCGTAGCAACATCCACGAGTGGCATGCCAGCAATAGCCTTAACACCATGGCCCTTCCCCTTCTTATCCCATTGCGGAGCCTCCTTGAACACGGGTGCGAAATCGAGAAGGGGTTTCGGCATCCCATTTGGGAGGCCTCCACCATTCATCCCCGTTCCGGCCGAGGGCTCTATGGCCGTTTGTGGGCGGCGGGAAGGGCGAGTGGTGGACCGCACAGAAGTCGATCGTTCAGGTCGTTGAGTTGGAGTGGGTTGGTTCCAAGGTGATGCCTCCATGAAGCCTGGACCAGTACCGTTAGATTGCTGTGCGCCCTCACGTTCTTTTTGGATCTTTTGGCGCTGGGAGTATGTTCTTCCTAAAAGACCACCCGAGGAAAACTCGTCGTCCGCTTCAGAAGGTATCCTATAATTCACAGTAGGAGGATGACGTCTAGCTTCCTGCCGGGTCTCTTTTCTTGTGGAAGGTAACGGGTCGAGAGAGATGCTGTTTCGACGATGGAAAGGAATTTGTCGGGGTCCTCCGTCATCGGACTCGTATTCTCGGTCCATCTTCTCGTTTTCTCTCTTCTCAAAATCATCCATACTAAGGAGAGGCGCGAATGTACCGATGGTGTATGGAGCTTCCTCGGAACTTTTAAGTGTATGCCTGCGAGCAGCTGGGACTTTTGTTTTCACGGTTTTCTTAGCGCCTTCACCCATACGGTTTACCAAATACCAACTTCGCCATGCTTGTACAGCGTCATACCACTTGTCGGAAAGGATTCGGTCATCAGTGCTGAAGTAGTGAACAAAATTCTCGGTGCTCAAGAACATGGTCGTCTTCTGTTGACTTTTGATAGCATAGCAGTGTTTTTTAGGTGGTCTGAGACGTTTCCGTATTTCCTGTGGAGTGGAGCTGTAAATGTCAAAATCCGACAAGTGACACAAATTCAAGGTATCTTTGTCGGATGCTTTGCCTGGAGGTTTTTTAGACATGTAAATCTGACCTGTAGATAAAAGCGTAATATGTCTCTTATTCCACTTTCCTGGCTTTTGGGAATGATACATGTAAACGGTGGTGTTACCAGGAGCCTCTTTGGGTGCTGCAGAAACCTCAAGATCCCTGTCCAACTGGGGAGTTTCCGAGTTGAGCAGTGTAAAGGAATTTTGTGTGTCTCGGTCCCAGGAATTCATAATGTCTCGGATATGTTCATAACGCCGTATGCGGCGTTCCAGACCAAGTTGTGCATAAGATTCGAGTAGGACCGCAGTCGCGGGTACGACGCCTTGTGTCATGATATTGGCGGCAGAAAATATCAAATCTGCACTTGTTGTCTCGGTTGTTATAGGGAGATTAATTGACGATTGTTTGCATCGAATTAAAACTCTCTGCCAATCATGTTAGTATATTTTCAGACATTTCATGAAGTTCAACTTACCCTTTCTCCAGCATTACTAGCCGAGATGGGGGCATCCGTTTGAGGTACAATACCACCACCTCCTTCCTGTATCATCTGTTCAGGCGCCAATTTTTGACTTGGTACAATTGGATCCTTTACAACCCTACGAGAAGGGGGTGATGAATTGCGTGTTCGAACCTTCTCCTTTTTTGGAGACGGCGGTTCAATACTCCTGGTTCTGATCGCTGATTCTCCCGATGCGCTGCCACTCCCCGACGTCCTAGGAGGAACCTTTGAGGCCGCCCTTTTCCTGGAAAAGAAACTAAATTTCTCCCGTGGACTTGTAATGCCTGGTGATCGTGGGCCCGCAGCTGCCAATGTTGCTTCTAACCGTTCCAAATCTTGTCGCTTTTGTTCTGCCAACACTTTTGCTGTCTCTTCTTCCTTCAAACGAGCCTGTTTCTTTTCCGCCTCAGCTTGCGCTTTTCGTTGCTGGTGTGCCCGCGCATCCTGTTCCCGGGCGCTTCTCTTCTGCTGCTCTGCTTGTAATCTCTGTTCTTCGACCTTTTCCTTTTGTGCTTCACGTTCTCGGAATTCTAGAACTTTGCGTCGCAGACGCTCATCCTCCGTTTCTCTGTGCCCTGGAAACCTCGATTTCTTGACCGCGCTTGGTTCAACCTCTGCGGAGGGTGTGTGTCGTGAAGGGGAAGGTGTAGGTTCCGTCACTCGTCTCATGGTAGGTCTTCCCGACAGGGCTGCCAATGTTGACTCATCCACACCCGAAGGTATCGTAGGCATTGGCGGACGTGGTTCAGCTGATTCCTCTTGCGACCCAACTCTTGTCCTCCGGTACCTCGCCATACTCTTCGTCCTACTCAAGGCACTCACATCTTGCGGAGGCCGCTGAGGCATTGGCTCCTCTGGCGATGGTGGTTTTGCGGGCGCATGCCTCACAGATCTGTATCTCGTATATTTCCCTGCCTGGGGGCCTGCCGACGAAGCTAGATCCTGCTCTTCTGACATGGTGGAGGGGATCGATGCGAATGGTCCGCTGGGGATCATAAAAGGGTGGTGGCAAGTCTTCTGAATTTGTATTCTCGGGGGATCGCGTGGGTAGGAAGATTCATGGTAGTCAGAGTTTCCCCTGAATTGGAAGGATGTACTCCGTATTCGCAATGTGGGGGAAGGAGAAAAAGCAGTGGATGTGGAGGCTGGAGGAAGGCTGGGCGGATGTGACACGGAGAAGGAGAAGCAATATAATCAATAAGTGATCGATGTGTACGGAGTATGTGAATCGAAAGATCTGTGTGGCCTGGCACAGATTAGAAGAAAAGGAGAGAGTGAGGAAATCAGTAAGGGAAGAGAAGACAGGTGAGGTGTGTTGTTGTCTGAATGTTTTCCTCCGTACGTGGGTAGTGAGTTTCTTCTCCTGCGGGACCAACCTCCGCAAGGGCAGTTGCGCTCGAGGGGCGGCAATCTTAAATTAGCTTCAGGCACGTAGATCTTCCGAATCTTGGGGTTGTGCAGCAGCCGCCAACCAACGGTACAAGGGGTCTGCAGGTGTCAAAAAAAACAACAAAAAACGAACACACGATGGACCAAGATGCACCATAGGGCTACACAATTCCCTCGTTGTGACTGACGGTAGTGAAGCTATCTCCAACATCTCACATTTCGAGAATTTCTCTCAAAGGATGACTCGCCTAGCTACCTAGACGACTGCGGATCACAAGTTGCTGGGCGGCTTCGTAATTCCAAAAGTAGCTGATGGAACCGTACTGTGCCCTGGCGCATGGTACGGAGGTACATTGATATCCCGGTAGATATAAATTGGCATTGCTGATGCATCTTTACGTTGAGATCGTGTGCCCTCTCATTCGTGTGAATGAATATATTTCAACATCCAAGGCTTTCACTAATTCGTTCGTTCGCACCGAGGCATCCATACATGTTTGTGAGTCTAGAAGAATGAGCGGAATCTTCCGTACCTCGTATGATTTGAGAGACATGGAACTTGATTCTTTTTTATTTGTAGAGATGAAAGAGGAGTATTTATCCCCTCACTTTTCTCTGCGCGGGATGTCTTGAAGCGAAATGGCAGGTTGTATATCCCCAAACGTAAGAGTGGCGGGATGGGAAGGAAAATTAAGGCGGTCTCGGAAGGATCTTATATGTTAAGTGTAAATAGTAGCAAATACTCGTTATCTGGTTCTTTCATTTGGGAAGCCGGGCCTATTTCAGTGCAAAGAAAGACCAAGGTATTGTTTGCTGGATCTATTCTAATAAATAACGATGTAGTTTATGCCGTCGTCCTCCTTTGCGGAGAAACAAGCACAAAGGATTCATCTCGAGCAATAAACAATTTTTAAAGTGATTCTGAGTAACCGAGTAGTTGGTTGCTGTCACGTTTTCTTGAAAGTCACGTGTATATGTAGTTTGCGCTCGTTGCACTAACCAGGGGTTCAGGCGCTCGAGTACTTAAGGACTCCTGCTCACTCTTCTTAGAGGACAAGCTTTACACTCAAATAAATACTTCAATACCTTCTTCTCTTCCAACCACGGCGTGATCAAGTCCCTGATCGCTTTGTAGCTTGATAGTTGCATACTAGTTGGTGAGGTACGGAGTGCCGCACGAATGGCGACGTTCGAATCATAGTAGTGTATCAAAAAAGTATAAAGTCGAGATCAGTCCCGCAAACTGCTAGGATTGAATTAATTCTCCGAGACCTGAGAATTTTTTCCCTCGGGGTTTTGTGACTTTTCTTCCATGCTCAAAAAAGTATTAGAGAAATTTTCATTATAGTTCATTCATTTAAGAAAATACAGAACTTAGACTTATTTTCCCTTGTTCTAGCTTTTTCTGGTGTCCTCGAACAGTATTGAATTACTTTAATCAGGATTCAAGTAGGCGATCTTAGGCGAGTTCGCGAGATGAAAACAGCCCTAATGAAGCTAATTACTAACTCAACTTCAACTAATCAAAAACAAAACGAAAACTATACGCTTTCCACGTGATTTGTTTGATGTTTCGATTCGAAGGGGTGCCAGTCTTGCCAAGCTGCCCTGAGATATAAAAACGGGGGACATGGGCGATCAGACTTCCTAGTCGGTTCTTGTTTTCATCTAAAACCCCCAAGTTACTGTTTAGAAGGCCCCCCTAGAGCTTCGCTAGATGTTCTGATCCCCCAGAGAATGGTTATTGTATATAGTAGAAACTAGAAGATATGCTGTATTTATCTTATGAGAATGTTGGAATTGATTAACGGCAGTTGGTGTTGTACCTTCCTGAAGAAGCATGCAGGGGCACTAAAAGAAGCCCCCAAAATAATAAAAAGTGGAGACCCGCTTTGAGGGAGTCTGAAGGTGGAAGGTGAAACCGCCGAGAAGCCAGGTAAGCCCTCGACCATCAATTCATCAGAACTTTACCTCACCAACGACAACTCGTCGCAAAACTATTCTTCACCACTTTCCTTCCTCTCTCCCAGGCCATGTCAGTTTCCCAGAGATAACAACAACTCACTTGCCCCCATCATCGCCTCGCATCGCTTCCTCCGGGCAACTTCATTGTAGCACACTTTCGGCTGACCTCCACGAATACGACGACCACGACGAGGCAGCAACACCATCAATGCGTTTGCTTTAAAACCACCCTTTCTTCTGACCACCCAACACTTTACGGCGCCTTCCAGCAGGACTGAGCATCGTCACATTTTGCAAAGCATTCTCCAGCGATGAGATTGCACTCCCTTCTCGGTCTCCTCGGCCTGGGATCTATCGCAACAGCCTCCAACTTGCGTCCCCGGGATTACGAAGCCCAAGATTATTATGTTCTCGAACTTGACTCGAATACACCTCCCTCGCAGGTAGCACTGTCACTGGGGCTGACGCACGAGGGCCAACTGGGAGAATTGGCAGATCATCACATATTCTCATGTCACAAACAGGAGGAGGATATTGTACATACAGCATTAAAAGAACGGCGGAGGCGGAAGCGTAGTGAAGGAGGATCACACCTTCTCGATAATGTCAGATTTGCGCAGAAGCAGAAGTTGAAGCCCCGGATGGAGAAGAGAGGCCCTCTTCCACCACGACCAGAAGGATATGAAGCACCGGTTGAGCGACAGGCGGACCCCCCAGTCAATGCAGCACTGGAGAAACAATCCAAGGTCGCACAGGCTTTGGGGATCCAGGATCCCATTTTCGTGGATCAATGGCATTTGTTCAACCCAGTTCAACTGGGCCATGATGTCAACGTTACAGATGTCTGGATGCAGGG
This sequence comes from Hymenoscyphus scutula, assembly GCA_001399465.1. Lineage (NCBI taxonomy): Eukaryota > Fungi > Ascomycota > Leotiomycetes > Helotiales > Helotiaceae > Hymenoscyphus > Hymenoscyphus scutula. Next base: position 44,388 of record LKTO01000083.1, read on the forward strand.
CATTACGGGCCACAACGCGACAGTGGCAATTGTAGATGATGGTCTGGACATGTACAGCGACGATCTCAAGGACAACTATTTTGCAGAAGGATCCTACGATTTCAACGACCACTCTCCCGAACCGAAACCAAAGTTATCCGACGATCGACATGGGACACGTTGTGCTGGAGAAGTATCGGCGGTTAAGAACAACGTCTGCGGTGTTGGAGTTGCATGGGATTCAAAGATTGCTGGGATCCGAATTCTTTCCAAACTGATTACGGACGCAGATGAAGCTATCGCGATGAACTACGCATACCAACGAAATCAAATTTACTCTTGTTCCTGGGGACCACCAGATGATGGAAAATCTATGGATGCTCCAGGTATACTGATCAAGAAGGCAATGTTGAACGCTGTCCAGAAGGGTAGAGGGGGATTGGGATCCATCTACGTATTTGCATCCGGAAATGGAGCTGCAAGTGAAGATAACTGCAATTTCGATGGTTACACCAACAGTATTTATAGTATTACCGTTGGTGCAATTGATCGAAAGGGCCTCCATCCTTATTATTCGGAGAAATGCTCTGCTCAATTGGTTGTCACCTACAGCAGTGGAAGTGGAGATGCTATTGTAAGTTGTAAACTGCCGTCAATTTTAGTATGAACTAACTTAGAAATAGCACACCACTGATGTTGGCACCAATCAATGTTATTCCGGACATGGCGGAACATCTGCCGCAGCACCACTCGCGGCAGGGATTTTCGCTTTGGTTTTGCAAATCCGACCAGATCTTACTTGGAGAGATATGCAATATTTGGTTATGCAAACTGCATTGCCAATCGACATGGATACCGGAGAATGGCAAACTACCAGCATTGGAAAGAAATTCTCCCACACTTTTGGATACGGCAAAATCGATACCTGGGCAACTGTCGAGGCAGCCAAGACTTTCAAGAACGTCAAACCTCAATCTTGGTACTACTCACCTTGGATTCATGTCAACCAGACTATCCCACAAGGTGATGATGGATTGGCCGTATCTTTTGAAGTGACACCACAGATGTTGAAGGATGCCAATCTTGAACGCCTTGAGCATGTTACTGTTACGATGAATGTTGAACACACCAGACGTGGTGATATTAGCGTTGATTTGGTCAGTCCTGATAGAATCGTCAGTCATCTTTCAACCACCCGAAGATTGGATATCCTCAAGGAAGGTTACGAGGACTGGACTTTCATGTCCGTGGTTCATTGGTAAGTCTACATCTCAGAACGACTAAGAATATTCTAACAAATTTAGGGGCGAATCCGGCATTGGAACTTGGACAATCATTATCAAGGATTCAGTCGTAAACGAATTTAATGGTACCTTCATTGACTGGCACCTCAAGCTATGGGGTGAGAGTATCGATGCTACAAAAACAACTCTCCTACCCATGCCATCAGAGCAAGACGACGATGATCACGATGCAATCATCAGCAGCACCACCACTGTCGTCGGAAGCACCACATCCAACGTAGCCTCTACATCAGCTCCATCAAGCATCATGGCCAACCCAACTGACCACCCCGACCGACCAACCAAACCAACCGCGACCGCAGCCGAAGACCAAACAGCCACCCCAACTCCAACTGGAAGCGCAGTCCCAGTCGCCTCGGAAACCTCCTCCACCTGGCTTCCATCCTTCTTACCAACCTTCAACGTCGGACCCAAGACACAAGCCTGGATCTACTCTGCCGCGGCCCTCATCGTCGTCTTCTGCGCCGGGATGGGTGTTTACCTCGTCATGGCCAGACGCAAACGTCTACGTAACAATCCTCGCGATGAATGGGAATTTGATCTTCTGCAGGAAGACGAGGCGGAGGGCCTTAATGGCGCGGGGAAGATCAACAGAAAAGGTGGCAAGAGGAGAGCCGGGGAATTGTATGATGCGTTCGCTGCTGGGAGCGAGGATGAGAGTGATGGGGAGTTTAGCTCGGGAGGCGATGAGCGAGAGAAGCGACTTTATGAGGATGAGGGCGATGATTTGAGTGAGGCTGAGGGCAGTGGAAGCTCGAGGAGTGCGCATGTGATTGGGGATGACGATGATGATGATGAGAGCGTGATTGAGGGAGGCAACGAGAAGGGGCAGGCGGGGGGAAGATTATTGGGTAAATAGATCTTGAGCCGCTCACTCTTTTTGGGGGTTTTTTGAATTATAGAGATGGCAGGAAGGGAGCCGGCGGAAAGCGATCAAGGCAGGGTTATTTTTGTCTATCATTGAACTGTCGACGACAGTTTGGGGCATTTTTGTCCATAGGATTTTTTTAAAGTATTGTCTATAGTCTTTCTATAGACATTGGGAGAGGGGCGGACAAGTCGGGTTGATGGACCCGACGAATAGTTATACCTTTTGGATTAAACGGATGGACTTTTTTGCATTTATTTATTTTTTCCGTTTTGAGAACCTGAAGGGATTCGAGAAGCGGGGGTTCTCGGTTCCGCCTTTTTTTATTTTACCTGTCTACCTAGCATTGAATGGGAGTTTTCTGTTTTATTATTTTAATCATTGGACCTTTGTTTTTCTTCTTTGTCTTGTTTGTATTGTGAAATTTGAATATGGAGTGGGAAGTTTGATATGCAATATGTAATATGTGATGATATATTTACCTGTATAGGTAGAGAAATTTGAGAGTATTTTTTATTTTGAATTTGGACAGGGGGGGGAAGAGAGTAGTAAGTACCAAGTTAGGTATTTTTGCGTAGGAAATTGAGGGGAGGAGAGGGGATAAGTTTGTGTAGGGGTCTGTTTATTCTTAGGAAGCAAAGATTCTTTTTCTCAGTTTACCTTTTTCTCGAGGACGTAGTGAGCGTGGAGTTTCTCATGAACGTGGACGTTAAACAGGGAGGTCCCCCTTTCATCTTCTGAAAGTTGACAGCAGGATTTCACTAGCGATAGTGGGGATTTTGAAGAGAGATTTTTGTTTCATTTTTTCCAAAACCCTTGCGTACAGCTAGACTGTACAGAACTAAACATACATCATCCTTCCTTTGCTATATCATACCATATCCATATCCCATTTTACTTCCTGTCCATCAAAAAGTGATGCAAGTATCGCATGTGCGAAACATCTTTGCCAGGAAAAACAACGCCAAAACTCGTAACCCTAGAATCCCTACCTCTCCACAACCAAGAAGAAGTAAAAATATGAAGAAGAAAACAAAACGCTCTGAAGCTAAGAAAATCTACCCGTGAACCTCTCCCAACTCCTATTAAAAGGATAGAGGAGAAATCAAAAGTCCACCCTGGAAGAAAAGTAGTATAGAAGATCAAAAATCCACCCCATCAACAAACCTCCTCTCAAATTCCCGAAAAAGCTTCGGACTAATCTCATCACTACTCCCCCCCTCCACCTCCCACAACACCCCCTTCCGCGCATAATGCTCCAAGAGGGGCTCACTCGTCTCCTCGAACTTAAGCAGCCGCTTCCCCCACGTCTCCTCGCAATCATCCGGTCGCTTGGTCAGTTTCTCGCCCGTGATATCATCTAGACCGGGTACTTTGGGAGCATTGAAGGTCGTGTTGTAGACTCGGCCAGAGGGAGCGTGGACCCAGCGACCGGCGATGCGGGAGAGGATTACGGAGGATGGGGTGCGCAGGGACACGACGAGGTTTATGGGGATTAGAGCGTCGAGTTGGAGGGCTTGGGACGCGGTGCGGGGGAAGCCGTCGAGGATGAAGGAGGCGGTGGGGTCGTCGGATGTTTGTGGGGGGGAGGCCATGTTGGCGAGGGTGGGCGTGTTGACGAAGTGGTCGTCAATGTTGAGATCTTGGTCTTGGGATGTTGCGGCGAGGGTGAGGGGGGAGGAGGAGGAGGGAGAGATCCAGCCGCGGGTTTTGAGCTCGTGGAGGATGAGGCGGAGTATCATGGCGTCGGGGACTAGGGAACCGGACTTGATGGTGCTTTCTGCTTTTATGCCTGGGGAAATTGTTAGTTGTGTGTGGTGTTGAATATGGAGGAGGGTTATTACCAAGGGGAGTCTGGTTCTTGACATTGTCGCGGAGTAAATCGCCGGAACTGATTGCTGAAAGTTGCGGGAATCTTTGGAGAAGTCTCTCGGCTTGAGTGCCCTTTCCTACTCCTGGAGCCCCGACGAGGATGATACGAGCTGCCTTGCGAAGCTTCATGTTGTTGATCATTGTATGTGCGTCTTTGCTGTTTGTTTATTTCGTTGCGATGCGATGCGATGCGATGCGATGCGCCGAGGAAAGTCAAAGTCGAGTCTATTCCGTCTGTCCTTCTTTTCTGATTTCTAAAAGCGCTCGGGGAAAGGGTGCTTGCGCCTGGCAAGCAAGGGCTATGCTACAGGAGAAAAAGGGAGATTCTATGAAATGTCCATTATGAAATCTGGGGTGCAAGGAGAGTAGTTGAATACGCGGTGACTGGGAGGGAAACAGAGAAGAGGGGGAGGAAGTGAATGGTGTTGAGGATAGAGAAGAAGGGAAACCTGAAGGTTCAAAATGCGGGGAGCGAGGTTCGGCACTGATGGATGGCACGGCAAAAGCCAACCAGAACCAGAATGCGGGAAGCAATCAAGCTTGGCTTTTTGTTGAGGCCAAAATAATCCCTGTCACCATACCATGTACCTGAGAGCATCTCGATCGTAAGATTATTTGGTGGCCACATGTCTCGGATTCTATATTTTCTGATGGAGAAGAAGTTGTTGAATATCATTGTTTTCAGCTGCCAACTCAATAAACAGTCAATCTTTCTTCCCAAGTCGTCTTGAGATCTGTCTTGAGATCTGTCTTGAGATCTGTTCAGGCATGAATGACGCAGCCCTTTCTAGGTTGCTGGAGTGTCCTCAAGTGAAAGCGGCACCCAAGAACTTATCTCCGTGTTCCCGGGAGGCCTCATACTACGGAGTAGTATTCTCATATCCTCATGCTCGATGGCTTTCGTAGAGAGAGTTTCTCGCTATTAGGGCTTCGGTTACCTATCATTATGAAGACTAATAGCCATGTTGTTGCCATTGACGACCGCTTAGCATTAAGAAGCGGGAGCTTGTTGCTTCCGCCTATTTCTGGTTGGGACGTGGATGCTTCCGTTAGGTCTCTGTCATGACACGTGACAGTAAATTCTTCCTCTCAACCTTACTAGTACCAGCTGTTCTCCATCTCCTAATCTTGAGCCCCTCCATCAACATCTGACAATCCCATCAAAACCATGGCCGTCACTTGAATAACTATTCCACCCTTAAATACTACAATCTTTACATTCTCCCATTGCGAATCTCCGCCACTTCCCGATCCCGTCTTGTTGACAAGGCGATATCCTCAACCATGAGTGCCTCTTCGAGAATCGTCCGTAATGCGGCGCAAACATCTTTCATGACTGGCGGTTAGTAGATCCTCACCCCTTAGCTTTCTGCGGAAGAAGAGTACTAATGATACTCTCTTAGCTCGTGCATACCCTCGAACCGGTCCTTCCTCAGCATACACAGCATTCCTCCGTCGCAATGCACGAAACCTGCCATCGAGCATGCCAGCATTGGCTATCCTAATCCCTCGACGAGGAGTCTCAACCGATACACACACCTCAGGAGTACCTCACTCCGGCCCACCACCCGGATTCAATGCCAACCAAGCCAAGAAACCCATCAAGGATGCGAATATCACTTCAAATGCGCCAAACAAAGCTGCTGCTAGTCAAGCCAAAGAGCACGAAGTTGCACCCGTTCCATCAGATGTAGCTACCGCTGTATCAAAGACCGATGCCACGGAAGCTGTCACTTTGAGCGAGTTGGCTGGTGTCAAGGCCGCGGAAGATAAAAAGGATATCAAAAAGGCAGAAAAGAAGTTGACTTTGGGTCAGAAAATCAAAAAAGAAGCACAACATTACTGGGACGGGACGAAATTGCTGGCAACCGAAGTCAGGATCAGTACACGATTGGCGTTGAAGATGGCCGCTGGGTATGAACTCAGTCGAAGAGAACACCGTCAATTACAACGAACAGTCCAAGATATCGGTCGTTTGGTACCATTTTCGGTTTTCATCCTCGTACCATTCGCTGAATTGTTGCTTCCGGTCGCATTGAAACTGTTCCCCAATCTTCTCCCCAGCACTTATGAGGGACAGACATCAAAGGATAAGAAGGCCACAGATTTGCGAGCCACACGAAAAGATGTTAGCAGCTTCCTCCGAAATACCCTGAAGGAAACTGGTCTCCCTCTCACAGTGGCGAATGCGCAAAAAGAGGAATTCACACAATTCTTCCGCAAACTCCGATCGACAGGGGAATCCCCATCCGCATCAGACGTCATCAAGGTCTGCAAAATCTTCAAGGATGATTTGACCCTGGACAATCTTTCAAGACCACAACTTGTGGGCATGTGTCGATACATGAACCTCAACACTTTTGGTACCGATATGATGCTCAGATACCAAGTCCGCCACCGCATGAGACAAATCAAGAGAGACGACCGCGCCATCAGCTACGAGGGCGTGGACAGCCTCTCGGTCCCTGAACTTCAAGTCGCTGCTCAAAGCCGGGGGATCCGAACTCACGGTGTGTCACCTGGTCGTCTACGCGATGATCTCCAGTCGTGGTTGGATTTGAGACTTAAATATGGTGTTCCTTCCACTCTTCTCGTTTTGAGCAATGCATTCATGTACGCTCAAGGCAAGGACACCGAGTTTAACACTCAGATCGACGCTTTGACCGGTGTTCTCTCGTCTATTCCCGAAGAACTTTTCCACGAGATTGAGTTGGAGGTTCATACCGCTGAGGGTGCTGCTACTAACAAGCAGAGACTTGAGGTTCTGAGGGAGCAACAGGACTTGATTGAAGAGGAGAATGAGCAGGACGAGGAGAACAAGGAGTCAGGACGGGCCACGCCAAGGGATGACGAGGATATTGATGAGAAGGAGGAGAGAAGGGCGGATGATGCTAATTCTGGGGGCCAGGCTGGCGAGGCGGCTGAGGCTGAGAATGAGGGGATCAAGGCCCAGAAGCAGGAGGCTAGGGATGAGAAGAAGTCTGCTTAGAAAGATCCACACACCAGCGTTTTGCGACATTTCTCACGTTGTAGTTTTAGAAACGTTCACTTGTTTTTTTTCTTCTTTCCTTTGTCATTACCATTGTCGCATTCCAATCATGGGGGATATATGTATGGATGGGATTATTATTGGGAGGGGGTTTGCATAGAAGAGAATCGCATGCGGGGGGGGGAACTTACTTTGATGGGAGGGACAGAGACCGACCGTCCCCCCTTGGAAAGAAGCGATCATACAAGTAGCGACAGAAATTATACATCCATGTGGATAAGGTGCTCATTTGCTCTATTTTGTTTTTTTATAAAATATAGATGGGAAAACAACTCCTCACTTTTTAGATGTTTGAGAGATAGAGAATATTTTGGTGTAGCGTTTTCTTTGTATCTTGTGTCTTTTATTGATTTTGTTGTGTTGTATGTTTCGTGTTTTGTGAAATCGTGATTTGGTGGTTTGGCTTTGGGCTTGATGTTTTGGGGAATGAGTGTTGTTGATGATTGTAGATATTTTCCTTTTTTCTTTCTTCTTATCCCTTATTCTCCTTTCCGAGGGCGCTTGTATGCGGAGGGTGCGGTGGTTTAGGGGTTCTAAAGGTAAGATGGATAGGATTGGGGTTTTCGGGGTTTGTGGGATTGAGTGTCTTGTGTGTTACACATTTTAGCTGTTAAATGAAAATGATTTGGTTACCTTTATAATTCCGACCTAGAATATTAATATTAAGCTATTTATTTATAGATAGTTATAGTATCTCCGTTAATCGCGATATTTTTCTTAAATTCTAATAGTTACTTTATCTTCTAGAATAATTCGTTATAGAAATAATATACTATTATTATGAAACAGTTTATAAACGTTAGTATAGAGACTATAGAATAATAGCACCTAATAGATTACTCTTAGATTTAATTATAAAATTAAAGAATTCTTATTTACTTATTAGCTTTTTTACTTCTTAATATATACTACTTAGAACTTTACTTTATAATAACTTTCTTTTCAAGGAATAAGAGAAAGTAAATGCTAATATATAGAACTTATACCTTACTATTATTTTAATTATCTAAGGCTCTAAGTAGAGGTTAGTCTAGTTCTAACTTACTAGTCTAGGTTAAAGAGATAAATAATTATAAATCTTTTCGCTTACTCGGTAACTACTACTATTAACTACTCTATTATAATTTAAATTTATTTTATTAGTCTTAATATATAGGCTCTTATATAGTATATAATACTGATTTTAACGCCGCTGGCGATTCTATTACTTAACCTTCTTCTTATATATTAACGGTAGTTTATAAGTAGTTAGTATTAATAGAAACTTATAGAGATAGCTCTAAGTTATTAAATGTTATATCTAAATTCACCAAAATTTAAATTTGTAGTGAGTTCTAACTGACAGTTATACCTCTAATTTAACAGAAACGCTCTCTAAAAAGAGAGGTACCGCTGAAACAAAAACTACAAGTCAGCAATCCGTAACAACAATTCCTTGATTTTGACCTCGACAGAGGACTTAAACGAACCAGTGAAACCATTTTGGGACTAGGGTGCTTTTTTAACTCGTGGTGTACGTACAAACCAACAACCAACTGCAAAGATGACAGCCAAGAATCAGTTGGTGCAACCTTGATTCTAAATGCAAAGACTTCACCCCGCTTTCAACCCCGCTTCAACTTCCCATTGCTCGTTAGTTGACCACTCACACTTTACTAGACTTGTGCTTAGTTGACCATAAAAGTACCATACACACATCCCGACCACTACACCTCACCCAACTTTGCGAAACTTTTTGTTTAACTTCCATAAGCACATGCTGAAAATGGGAGTCCACAATCTACTACCCGTCTATCTCTCTGAGGTCGACGTGATCATTGCCGGTGGTAATTAACACTCCATCATCCCTTCTTTTCCCTTGTGTTTGTACAAGAACGAGGTCTAATTCATAATAGGTGGAACCGCAGCCTGCATTGTTGCTTCTAGACTCAGCGATGCGGACCCAAACCTATCCATATTAGTTGTTGAAGGTGGTGCCAACAATTTCAATGACCCTGGTATTATCCACCCATTGCTCTTTCTAGGTAATCTGGCACCCACGAGCAAGGCAACTCTTTTCTATCAGGGCTCCGCAGAATCGCAATTAGGCGACCGACAACTTGTTGTTCCATCTGGGGGTATTCTTGGAGGTGGTTCGTCTATCAAGTATGCAACTTTTTCCTTTTCCAACTCCTCCTCATGGCCAGAAATGAACTTCATCCCCAGACCCAGCCCCCTGGTTTTTAACATTACGAGAAAAACGCATGCTGATTCATTACAGTCTCATGATGTATACCCGGGCTCAGCGTTCGGATTGGGACGACTGGAAGACGGCGGGCTGGTCTGCTGACGATATGATACCATATTTGAAGAAGGTAAATCAAGTAATCACTAGTTGTGATTTTGTTTTCTGATGGAATCTAACAGCTTGAAACTTACCATGGACCCGGCTCTAAAGACACTCACGGCGTCAATGGCCCAACTCATATTTCTGGAGGTACTTTTCGCGCAAACCGGTCAGAGGACGACTTCATCCAAGCCGCAAAGCTAGTCGGTTATCCTGAAATTGAAGATTTGCAGAATCTTGACTCAAATAATGGAGTTCAACGAGCACAAAGATTCATCGGTCCAGACGGAAAACGCCAGGATACTGCTCACACATATTTACATCCTAGACTCCAAGACGGGAATCACCCAAATCTCAATGTCCTTGTAGAATCCCAAGTTCTTAGAGTTCTCTTTGAAGGCAAAAGAGCAACTGGAATTGAGTACCAACCCAATCCAGCTTTTCAGACTGGCACGGCCAAGGGAACTATCAAAGCAAGAAAGATGGTTATCGTTTCTGCGGGTGCATTTGGAACACCACTTATACTTGAAAGATCTGGTTTGGGTGATCCTGAGATCTTGAAACGTGCATCAGTTCCAGTTGTTGCTTCAATTCCGGGAGTCGGTCGAGAGTATCAAGATCACCACCTGCTCGCTTACCCTTACCAAACCAGCTTGGAACCTAGCGAGACAGCGGATGCTGCTGTCGGCGGCCGTGTGGACTTGGGAGAACTCATAGCCACTAATGCAAGTATCTTGGGTTGGAATGCTCAAGATATCACAGCTAAACTTCGACCAACTGATGCTGAAGTCGCTGCTCTCGGATCAGAATTTGAGGCAGCTTGGGCTCGGGATTTCAGGAGCAATTTGAACAAGCCCCTTGTCTTGATGGCTCTAGTAAACGGGTAAGATTACTACCTTCTACACCCCACAAATCTACAATATTATCCTAACAAAAGCTAGATTCCCGGGTGACCCAACCGGAATTCCAGTTGGGCAATACCTCTCGGTAACCGCTTTCTCAGTATACCCCTATTCACGTGGCCACATACACATCACAGGAACCAACCCAACCGACCCCGTTGATTTCAAGACCGGCTTCTTCCTTAACCCTGTCGATATTACAAAACAAGTATGGGCGTACAAAAAACAGCGAGAAATCATGCGTCGTATGGCCACCTACCGAGGCGAGCTGGCCCTCGCACATCCTCCCTTCCCCGCTAGTTCGGATGCTGCATGCATCACGATCGATAAACCTCTCACAGATGTACAAGATATCAACTACACAGCAGAGGACGATGCAATTCTCAGAAAGTGGTTGATTCAAAATGTCAATACTACTTGGCATTCTCTTGGAACTTGTAAAATGGCTCCGTTTGAGGAAGGTGGTGTTGTTGATGCGAATTTGAGCGTGTATGGGGTGGAGGGACTGAAAATTGCCGATTTGAGTATTCCACCAGGTAATGTTGCAGCTAACACTGCTGATACAGCATTTGCAATTGGAGAAAAGGCTGCGGATATTTTCATCAAGGAGTTGTGTGGATAAAATGGAATGTAGCTATGAAGGAACCACCGTAGCTTTCTAATGAAGAATGGAGCAACCATGTGAATTCTCGGCTATAATGTCCTCCATTTACTATTCTTCTGATCGTCTAATCCTAGCTAGATTTCCTCGATTCCTTAAAACGAATTGCCATTACTGTTAAAATGAATTGAGTATGCCAACAATAGGGGAATCAGAGCTACGCTCAGCTTCGTACTTAAAATAGTCAATTTTGGTTAATTGACTTAATTAGTTTCAATACCCCTGGAAATTTTCATTTAGTAGCTTCACTTAGTTGATAAATACGACAGTAATATAAGAAGCAGCAGTGAATGAAGCTGATTTGGTTGGTTGAGTTTGGTGAATATATCGCGATTAGACTTTTTTTCGGGGAAGAGGTCACTTTACGACCATTTGCTCTAACACCAAGCAATAAATAACAAACCCCACTCAAAACTGTCCAAAAACCTTAATTTTGCAAAAAGGATAGTAGTGAATCATTTCTCGTTGCTTGGATCTCCTCCTTAACCACCCTCCTCCCCACCCCCCTTCAGTACAGCCCAAGTACTACTCGGGTTTAAGAGAACCATCCTCAATCCCGCATTATCTGTTATTCCGCAGCCCTAAAACGCCTAGTACCAATTAGAGAATCTGAAGACACCGCTTTTTTCATGACCCCCATTTACTAAAAAGTCTCATCAATCTCGCTTAAACTAAGCAAAGTCACTGAGGCGTTAGAGCTTAGAATCAACTAGGAAGAACTCTACAAGTATAATAACCCTTCTTATCTCTTCAACCACCGACCCCATTTCCCAAAATCTCCAATGATACCATCTCCCCTCTCTAACCCTGTCCAACCCTCTCAACTCGTAAAAAAACCCCCTTAAAACATCTCAACTTCCTATCCTACCCCTCTAGCTAAAACAAAGAGACCTTAACCCACCCCTCAAACCCTCAAAAATCTCAAGCCAAAGATTTAAAATTCTAAGCATCTACCCGAAGCTCCCTCCCTCACCCTAACTAACCCTAAGACCTAGAAAAAGAAAAGAGAAAACGAAACTTTACTCCCCCTCTTTCTCTCTATATAAACAGCGCGAGGAGTAGTGTCTAAAAATATTTACAGTAGTATATTTATATACTTATATAATTAATAAAATGGTAATTAATAGTTTCACCCTCTAATTATTTATAAATACCTAGAATACTCTCTAAATAAATCGTAAATACCTAAAATACTCTCTATTCTAGTTTAAGAGGTATTTCTATTAAAATAGAGAATAAGTATTCGTTAAGATTTACTATTTTTACTTCTAATTTAACTAAATTTCTAGTAAATTCTTATACTACTACTATAACTATAACCTCTACTACTCTTACTACCTTCTTTACTACTATCGCTAGCTACTCTAGAAGTATATAAAGAAGGTTACTAATTAGAATCGTAGGTCACGTATAAATACTACTAGTAGTAGAGGTATTAATAAGCGATTTATCTAGTGAATCTTCGTTAAAGAATTAAGTAGGCAAGAGTATATTAAGATACGACGCTAATTATATAGAGTAGAAGAGCTATAGAAAGAGAAGGTAGTAGTTTAATTTATAATATTTATTATTTCTAGAAGTGTCTATAATATAGTTTATTAGCGAGTCGGTTATATCACCGAGTCGATTACTAAAAATATATATAAAAAACGTCTATATAACTCTAGTAAGAATCTATAATTCTTAATAAAAATTAATAAAATTAAAAACTTTACTTTATTATATTATATATAAGTAATAGTAAAAATCTTAGATACTAACTAATTATAATCGCTAAGTTATTAAAGAAATATTTTTTTTTTAATAAATATAGAGGTAATTTTAAGCGAATCGTTAGAAATAACTAGTAAGCGTTCTAAAATTTTAAAATTACTTATTTATATAATAATAAAGTTAATTTTTTAATTTTATTAATTTTAATTAAGAATTACAGATTTTTACTAGAGTTATATAGACGTTTTTTATATATATTTTTAGTAATCGACTCGGTGATATAATCGACTCGCTAATAAACTATATTATATAATAAGTAATAAATAAGAAAAATTATAATACTAATAGTTTTACCTCTAGTTAATAGTTATACTAATAGAAATACTTCTTAAACTAGAATAGAGAGTATTCGAGGTATTAACGATTAATTAGAGAGTAAAACTATTAATTACTATTAATAATCTATTCTAGCTTAAGAAGTATTTTAGTTAGTATAACTATTAAATAGAAGTAAAACAATTAGTATTATAACTTTTCTTATTTATTACTTTTTATATATATCTAAAAATAATAAATATTATAAATTAACCTACTACCTTCTTTATCTTCTTTTACTATCTACCTTATATAAATACTCTAATATATAAGGCGTAAGATAATATTCTTAAGTATCTATAAGAGCCTCTATATACTAGTATCTATCGATTATATCTCGATTTATATCTATATATTATATCTTAATATACTCTTATCTATCTAATTCTTTAGAGAAGATTCACTCGATATATCGCTTATTAATATCTCTACCGCGAGTAGTATTATATCGTTGTTATACGCGATTAACAATCCTGTTAGATAACCTTCTCTATCTACTTCTAGAGTAGTATATTAATAGTAGTAGTAGTAGTAGTAGAGATTAAATTTAAGAGTGAACGCTTTAAGTTTTTAAGAACTACATTATATAGCTTAAATTTACTAGAATTCAGGTGTAAAAAAGTAGAAAAGATAGTAAATCTTAACTAATAATTATTCTCTATTTTAATAGAAATACCTCTTAAACTAGAATAGAGAGTATATAAGGTATTTATAATTTATTTAGAGAGTATTCAAGGTATTTTCGATTAATTAGAGAGCGATTAATTACTATTAAAATAAAATAAAGTTATATAAGGTTAAATTTAAGGAAGAAGAGATAAGAAAGGATTATTTAAATACTTACCGGGATAAAAATACTTTTCTGAAGTGTAGTGTACATGTATGTACATACACATTCGAAAAGAAAGAGTATGTGAAAAACGAAAACAACCTAGAACTAATCTTATTAATTCCCTAACAACATTCTTAAATTCTAAATAGATGGGCATCATAAAGTCAATCCTCGTAGCTAGCCCTAGGAACGCTGCATGTTGGTTTGTTTTTAGTTTATATTCAGTGTTTCTATGTACTCGTATGTACTTATATGTACCGCACTAACTGTCTATGAACACAAGAAATCAAAGGTAACAACGCTAGAGTCGAAACCCATCGCAAAATGGGGGAAATAAAAAATCATGGAAAGTCGTCAAAGTCATTACCGCCCCCCTTGGTCGTCCCCAAACCCAGACCCATGTGAGAAGTCCACCGCCGTCATGCATACTCCTCACCAGCCTGTGTAACACAAGGCACCACCCCATGAACCCCCAACCCAATCAAGCTAGACAACCCTTAAAAACTCCCCTAGCCATATTCGCCTAGGCAGTGTAACGATCAATTTCCCCTCCACCACGTTCCCTGATCCCAACATCAAACTCCATTCACATCCCTCGTAACCAACACCTTCATCCCCAACCTAAGCCAGCCCAAAAAAACCTTTGACCCGTCTCACAACCTCCATCGCCATAGCGTCCCTCCCATCCCTCGTCCTCTGAACCGCCTCTTTATTCTCATTGGCTCTCCGAAGAAGGTATTTCATACACTCCCCCGTTGTCCCCCAAACCAGATACTTGTACGCCTTGGGAACATCTACATCCCCTCTCTCCCGCCCATCCTTTCCAATCCCAGCCTTACTCTCCTTCACCAGCTCACAACTAATCTCATCCGCCATTCCCTGCAATTGGGCGTAGACCAGGTCGGTTTGTGTTTGTCCGGTTTGCGCCTGTCTCGTACGGATGTCTTGAATTTTACGAACTGACGTGTGGTTGTGACCCGCTAGGACGACGTTAACAGCAGGAAATTCCGTCTCGCCATCTTGTGCTTGGAGAGGAGGGCTGTAGGTGCGTGTAGCAAGGGAGGCAGCAATGCCGTTGTATGCGTTGTGTGTATCTTGGATGGAATCATGAATAAGATGTCTCGGATCAGACCCCAGATATGCGCCTCGAACCAACTTAACACCTAGAGTAAAATTCTCTTTTCGTGCAATTGCGAGATGGGAAGCCAAGATTTGGGGGGTAGCTTTGAGATAAGCCTGGTATGTGCCGTAGATAATAGCCTTTCCGGGGGTTTGGTCGTTGTATTTACGCATGTAACTTAATGTCCAGGCATCGATACCAGCTTGGATGGCTTGTTGTTCAGCATCAAACAATAATCGAATCCCACGAGCGGCTGCCAGGTCGCAGATTTCGTCGATAGCATCTTTGAGAGCGGGTGAGGGATCGGCTTGTTGCTTCAAGTCAAAAAGTGCTTGACTTCCCGCCCCGGTAAATTTAAGAGCAACAAAATCATCCGGCCCAGCAAGCTTAACGGTCTCCAAGGTTCCCTCTTTCCAAGGCGTAATTTCTTTTCGGATGCAAGTCTCTGCCACTTCGTAGTCCCCGCATGATTCTAAGGAATCGGCTTGCCGCTCATCCATCACTACCTCTCTGGCATAGCCCAAGACGACACCTTTAAATCCTAAGTCTCTGAGGCCGGTGATTGTTCTCTTGACTTCGGCGGGGTTCTCGCCGGCGCAGAATTGGCGGTAAAAAGTGTGTTTTAAGAGGAAGCGGAGGAGTGGGTTCTTATCTGGGGATAAGATGGGAGATGTGGAGTGGGCGAGTATGGAGGTGAGGGCGAGTGAGGGGGGGAGAAGGATCTAGATAGAAGAATTGGTAACTTTTCTTACAGTAAACAAAGGTAAAGACTTACTGGCGAGGAAGAAATGGACATTATAGTCAAGGACCTCAGGATGGAGCTAAGAGGGAGAATGGAAAGTGGTGCTTGAGCCGACATTTGCGGAGGGGAATCGGACAGGAGGGGAGAGGAAGGTATTGAGAGATTGTCTGTGGTTGAGACATGGCTTGGTGCAGAAGCATATGTAGATTGACGAGGGAGAGTTCGAGAGGAAATTGAGCGTGTGGTGGTCAAGAGAAGTGGTAGCGACTTTCCGCTTTGCAATATGCGGTATGTCTTTGTTATCGCCATGATGGGGGGTTGAATGAACGCGCGCAAGATGGGGTATCGACAAGTGCAGCAGGAAAGACAATGGCAAAGAAGGAAGAAAAAGGTAATTGGCAATGACGAAAGGCAGTGCAGTGGAATGATTTAATATTTGAAATGAGATGAACAAAAAGATAGTCACTGCGACTTCGGCGCGTGGTGGTTCTGGTGGTTCGGCTCTCTTACTAGGTGAGGTGCGACTTTCTATGAAGCTTGATACTGTATCGCATTGGTGGTGGGGCAGGTTTGGGAGCTGAGCCGTGGAAAGCCGTCGGCGGCAGCAAAGGGCACCAGCAACACCAGCAACACCCTTTATCAATCGCCACAGCGGGGGGCGCTTGGAAGCAGGATGCCAGTGAATCCAGTGTAGAAGAGGGTCGGGTATGAGAGAGTTTGGTAGTGGGTGCTGGTATGGTACGAGCTGGAGTGCTTCACCAATAATCGGATGCAGGGAAAGCATCGTCGGATCAGTCAACGTCGGCCTCTGGTCATCACTCTAATCTCTCCCCCTCCCTCTTCACACATCTCGCATCTCTCTTGCAGCGGGGAAGTCGAGGAAGAGTATCAGATGGATCCGCTTTGAAGCTCCCTCTGGCCTGACTGGCCTGGCTGGTCTTTGCTGGTGCGATCCCTCCTCAGGATAAAGTCGACATATGCCGGATTACGACCTTTCACTGCAGCGAGTGCGTCTTGCGCAATACCATAGGACACGCCAAACACCAATCCCATCTTGGCCGTTCTCGCAGCCATCGTGATTGGGAACCGGTCTACCACAATTGATTAGCGATGATGCAGTAGGAAGTGCAAGTCTACACTTTCGATAGGTGAACAAAGGGTGGGAGGGACCGAGGGACGAGGTGCAGGGGGAAACACCAGTCACTAAGGAAAAGTAAAAAAAGTATAGATAACAAAACATAACATACTCCAGAGGCTAAAGGTGCCGGCCACCGACAGACTAGCCACAACCGTGTTGAGAAAGTCCTTGCTGCCGCGATACTGGTCAAACATGTTCTCAATAGCGAAGAAACCCGAAGTCCAGAAGCTAACTTTGGCGCCCATCTTCAGACCCTCTTTGACGCCGCCAAAGGCCATGTGGTAGTTCTTGCTCTTGTGATAGAGATACCACCCGGTCGGGGAAGTAGGGAAGCGATGAGCATTCTCCGCTCGGAATCGAAAACCTGCCATTTGACTCCCGTGACGGATGCCCAACACCATACCCGCCAGAAAGGAAATGGACGAGGCCATGGCGATGCGCACGCCAAAGGGGAAACCGACGCGAGAATTCATCCTGACCTCTTGCATCCTCTCCGTCCGCAACTTTCTCGCTGCTTCCTCCTCGGCCTTGTCGACATCTTGCAGCCCCTGCGATGAGATGCTCGCCATGTCGAATGTCGTCGTTGTTTTTTTGATATGTGATCTGACGTTGGAATGAGACCAGGCAAGCCTCCGGGTGGCTGCTCCTTTGCAACACACCATCCGGAGAGGTGCAAGGTATATCACATCACATGACCAGGCGTCCCCCGCACAATATCTCCGTCAGAACGCGGGATCCCGCATCTCACAAACACCACCCATTTTCCACCTATTCCAACATCAACATGGTATGTACATCCCCTCAAAAGCACGACGCGTAAACCATAACTCTCCATCTCTAGGTCAAACACACAGTCCAACACACCTCCTTCACCCTCCGTCTCAAGCACGGCAAACACACGATCCTTATCTTCGCCGAACCCACCACCTCATTCACAACCCTCAAAAGCGAGCTCCTCAACACTCTCCGCGAGCGTTTCCCCGACGGACTCCCAGTCAGCGATTCCGATACCAAAGTCAAGATCCCAGAATCCGCTGGAGATGTCGTTTTGGGGGTTCCGAATGATGTCTTTGACACTTCAAAGGGATGGAGTGAGCTAGACACCAGCAATTTGAAGGAGAATCTGCAGGGCTTAGCCATCAAGGATGGGAGTATGATTGCATTTACCTTTGTGCCGGAAGGCGAGGAGGATCCGGAGCCGCAGTTCAATGTCGAATTCTGTAATCTGGAGGAACTTTATCCAGAGGAGTGAAAGCTTGGGATGGACTTGTGAAGGGTATATTGAAATGGCGTATCGGATGGCGTTTAGGTAGATGGGGATATCCAAAGGGATCATAAAATTTCCTTTGCAAGTCACTCTAAATGGTACAGAGGGCATAATATGGGCTCGTCTTGTCGTTTGATGTGGTTGCCTGAAGCAATCGCATTTTCAATAATATGGAGTTAAGGCAATGTCTCCACCATTTCATTCGTTTTCATTCCAAATGCCGGACTTCCAGTGGACAATAAGTTTTTTAAGAAAGCTCAAAGTTTCCAGGTAGATCTAGAGCAATTAGAAAGTGCCACTCCGATTTTTAAGTAACACCTCTAAAGAAAAATCATCGTATACTAGTAAATAATTTATCACAAATGTACATTTTATAAGCCTTATCCCTTTAGATCGTTCTCTATTCATATTACAGAAATTCATAGGTATCTAAGACATTTGAAGACAAACTAACTCCCTAATAAACAACCTCTCGAATAATCTCTAAATCTTTAATTAGTTCCGTATCCTATCATTTAGAATAGTATCTAGCTTCGATACTAAGAAATCAAAAATATTCGTAGCTAGCCTTCTAATCAAGGGAAATATAAAATCTATTCTCTTATACTCCTTTATTTCTGTCTTCTAGGTTAAGATTATATTATTCTATACTTTTTCAATAGAGGATTCTAATATGAACTCGAAGTATAAAGTGTCGATCGCCGGGTTTATATATATTTATATATTATAGAGAGCTCTATATTTCTAAGAATCGCTTATATATACTAATAGTAACCCCGCGAGACTCGTGGTTTATATAGAGTAGACTAGAGAGATTTATAAAGGTTTTTATATAGAATATCTTATAGGTATCGCTACTAGTAAATATATTTAAGAATATATCCTCGCTTTAATAACCGATTTTCTTAGACTGTACACGCCCTCTTAACCATTTCACTAAATCACTTAAAATGTATATATTTCAACAACCACACATTGGATTTGTATGTAATTAAGTAGGGAGATTAATGAAGGGTAGTTAATTGTATGCTAAGTACAAAAATCTATGCGCGAGCACGAAGAGGTAGCCTAATCTGGCGTCTAGACCTAGTTTCCCGCAAAGGTGGGGCTACCTCTTGAGGTGGAACTTGACCTTAGGAACAACTATTCTACTTGGCTTTTCAGCCTTTTCAGAAGCCTTTTTAGACCCTTTCTTGACTTAAGGCATCCTTAGAGCAGTCTTTTTTGATGTAATGTGTATAGACTGCTTCTGCTTTAGAGCCTTAGGAGTTACAGCAGCCAGCTCTCTCTAAAGCTACTTTCTAGCTCTCTTATTAGCTAATTCCTTAGCCTTTTTGTTCTAAAGAAAGTGCCTTTGCCTTTCGTTCAACTCTCCTCCCTTCTTTTGCTTCTTCTTCTTGCCTTGAAAGTTCTTCTTTCTCTTGCTGATTTACTCTAGCTTTTACAACCTGCTCTGGGGAGTATACTTCTACTCCCTTACTCTCTTCTCTACAAAGATTAAGTCTCTTTCCTTTCTTCTGTTTCTGGTTTTCAAGTATAATAGCTATCTTAAGTCCCTTATTTTCATAAGAAAGAACACTTAGTTGACTTGAGAGAGTAAGAACCGAAGAGAAGACCTTGTTCGCTTTGAGTTTTAAGGGCGATTTCTTAAAGTCTAAGTAGGCTTGTCGAATTGCTTTTGAAGTAAGGGGTGTTTTCAAGCCTTTAGAATTCGTATAAAGAGGCGAAGGAGGCTTCGTCACTTAGTCTATTATCTTTTAGCTAGTAATACGCTAAATTCCAGGCTTTTAGATACTATGTATAATATTTCGCTCTATAAACGCCTTATCCCACGCTACCTTAAACATTATATAGAAAAATCGCTTTAACATTAAGACTAGCCTAGAAATCCTGGAGACATCTAGAGCTTCCTTTATATATAAGGAGTGGTGGGATCGTTTATCTAATAGCTGAAACATATAAGAAGTGAGATAAACTCTCGAGACCTATCCTGCTTGTTTTTAGTAACCTGACCCGAATTATACGCTCTAAGGCTTATTATACGCTTTATAGAACGACTAAAACTAATAAGAAAGCTCTTTTTGTTAAAGTTATAGAGGTTATCGGCTGTAATTTAGAATTTTTCGATTATAGAGGTTAACTATAGATAGTAAGTAATATTAGCTTTTATAAGGAAAGGAGCGATAAGTAGTAAAAAGAGAGTAAATACTAAGGTAAAGAAGAGAGTAAACATAGGCGCATAATCTACTGTAACCCTTAAATTTTCAATGTTCTTAAGGTAACTGCTACGTAACCTGTCCTTGCGCCGCCGGATAAAATCCCCTATCTAGTTCTTTCTAACCTCTCTTCTATATATATATTCAGCGAGGTTTCAGACGATTGACGAAGTGGGCGGCATTCCACGCTCTGTAAGCCTATTTATCTGCCGAATCAGGACCTTCTCTTACTCCTTAGTTAATACTTGAAGGTAAAAAGCGGTAGCGTCCCTATATATCTTAGTCAAGCCTCTAACCCTCCGTGAAACCGTAGAACGGTCACATCCATACTTCTTTGTAGCATCAGTATAATTGCTAACTTCTCCCCTTTCGATCGCTGCCACTGCCTGGTTAATCCGATGAGTATTGTCTGCTCTAGCTATAATTGAAGTAGAGGAGTAGATAGAAAGTAAGGCTATTTTAAGCCGTACATAGTCTAGGGGCGTGCACAGTCCAGGGAAATCGGTTATATAGCTAGTATCTATATTAAAAGTCGAAGCTCTTCTAGAAGTTATATAAAGGATAGTAGTATAGTAACGAGAATAGAATAATATCCGTCTATAGTAGATATAAAAAGAGAATACTAGATAACTAGTAATACTTTAAAGGGAAATGTTAAATATATTTCTAAAGGCTAACGTAGTTAATTATCGAGTAGACTATATTATCGAGCGAGCTACCTTTCTCTACTTCTATATCTACTATCTAAGACACGCGATTTCTCTATAATAAATTATATAGATTTATACTAGCGAAGCTCGGATTATTCTAGCTATAGAAGTAGTTTAATCATTCTAAAAAATAAGTATTCGAAAAGCTACTAACCTCTATAATATATCTAGAACGACTCTTACTTATTAAATAGCTAGTCGAACCTCTCGCGACGAAACTACTACTAATTGTTATAAGCTAACTAAGATAGAAGAGAAAGTAATTATTCGATATATACTAGACTTAGATATACGAGGATTTACGCTCTAGCTTACTAGTATTAAATATATAGCGAATTATATACTCGAATTATAAGAAGAAAGATATATTAGAAAGCTCTAGATATATTAATTTATATAACGTTAACTACGATTAAAGACGCGTTTTAATCGCGTTTACGACTTTTAAAGAGCCTTATACGAAGATTCTAAGTAAATTAGCGTATGTTTTCAGCTTATAGAGAATATAAGAGTAAAATATAAGATCTAGAACTACGATTTCTATAACTTCGACGAGATAGGCTTTATAATAGACGTTATTAGCCTAGCTATAGTTGTTATATACGTCGATCGACGTAGTAGAGATAAGGTAGTTTAGCTAGGTAATTAAGAATAGACTATAGCGATTATTTATATTAATAGCGAAGAAGAGAAAATCTCTTCGTTTTTAGTAGTCTAAGAGAAATTTCACCTCTCTAGCTAGTATACTAAAGAAGGCCTTCTAGACGACTAGGTTATTAAATCTATAAGTAATAGATAGATAAATAATAAGATAGGTCTAGAATAGATATAATACTTTAATAAGTATACTACTACTTAGATAAAGAGTCTATATTAAATACTTGTTCTCGATAGATATAAGAGTTATAAATTAGCTATATTTTAAGAGTATTATATAGCTAATAATATTATAACTCTCTATCTACCTTCTTACTTATCTTATCTTATCTAGCTACTTAATATTAAATACTTTAGTATTCTTAAGCGTATATATAGACGTTAAATTAAGCTCTTTATTAAGGCTTATATTAATTATATTATAAAGATCGAGTTCTTTTTAGCCTTCTATATAGCTTATAATTAGTTAATAATAACTCGAAATACTAAAGCTAGGTTTTATAGAGCTAGGTTAGTCTCTTTTAATCTATAGATAGTGTGACGGATCTGCCAGCTGTGTCACATGTCAGCTACGTCCCGTGATATCACGTGGTGGCGCGGGTGTTTCAGGTTCTAGATAAATGTAGCATCACCTCCTGTACCTAACTTTCTTCCTTATCTATTGTCCTAAGAATAGAGTGTTGTTTGTTCCCGACTGTCCAGAAGCACGTCTGTCACATTACAATAGATCCTTAGTTGAGGCTAAGTATCCTAGGTCTAAGATTACGCTCACGTCTAAGTTCCCAGGTCCCAGGTCTACACCTCCGTATTCCCACGATTACTATAACAACTCTTGCGCGCAAGAACCCTACACAATACAACAAAACCTACATTCTTTTATTTTTAGCACGATTATTTTACAATGGATGCCCTCTAAGTTTAGTCTGCTATAGCTGAATTGTAAGTAGAAGTCTACCGCTAACACGACGAGATTCAAGCACTTTGATTAAGAGCGTCTGCGAGGCTGAAACCTTCTCTCCTAGACCCTGACAAGTTTACTGGCCAGACATATAAATTCGACACCTGGCTTCCCTCAATTAAAGTAAAGCTACGAGTAGACGGCATAGTAATTGGAGACGCTATCGTATAATTCTACTACGTCTACCTTAACCTCGACAGCCATGTATAAGCCATGGTCCTCCCACAACTCTCTCAAGCAGAAGACTCTTAAATTTGGGACTACCAGACAATCCTCGAGTAACTCGCGCGTGTGTACGATAACCTAAACAAGGTTCAAGAGGTAGAAGACAAGCTTTTATCCCTTAAGTAGGGTGCCGACTTAATCCTAACCTATATTGCTAAGTTTGAGCGCGTCCTTTATAAAGTAAGAGGTCAGGACTAGCCAGACGTTAACAAGATTTCCACCTTTAGGAATGGCCTTAGTTCTACTCTTTACGGACGGCTTTCTCAACAGCTTAACCTGCCTTGTACATACCCTGTATTTATACGCGTCGTTCAGCAACTAGCTGGTCGTTCTTCTTCTTCTATGCCACCTCCGTACTCCTACTCTAACGGTAACCACTACAGTGAACTAATAGACCTAAATGCTTTTAGTATCAATTCTATTGACTTATCCTCATCACCACGAGCATGTTCTATTTCCCCTCAACGCAGGGATTAATATAGGGCTAATGGCAGATGTGTATAATGTGGTTCCATGGAACACTGGGTTAACGATTGTATATTCTGTCCGTTCTCCCTAAAGCCAGGACAAAAGCTAGAGCTAGGAATGAAAGTAGGTACAACAGGAGCATACATATCGGGCATAGATTTAGGAGATATACCTGCTGAAGAGGCATTCCTAAAGCTAGCATGAAAGCAAGTTGTAAGACCAGGTAGACATATGACAGACCCTGGCCGGGTAGTTATAGCAGCTGTAAACGATGATGCCTACGATAGCGAGGAAATTGACTCTGATGATCCGGATTACCCAGATGCCTGGCAAAAGGGTATTTTTCACAATTAGTCTTTTTGACGCTTGGGGCGAGCTCTTTTCAAAGGGGGGGGTAATGTGACGGATCTGCCAGCTGTGTTACATGTCAGCTACGTCCTGTGATATCACGTGGTGGCGCGGGTGTTTCAGGTTCTAGATAAATGTAGCATTACCTCCTGTACCTAACTTTCTTCCTCATCTATTGTCCTAAGAATAGAGTGTTGTTTGTTCTCGACTGTCCAGAAGCACGTCTGTCACAGATAGTTATTTCTAAGCTTAATATCAGGTTATAGACTCTAATACCTCTTATAGACTCTTCTCTAAATACTAATCTATAGATCTCTTAGACTTCTTATAACTTAACCGAAGCTCTCTTATAGACTATACTAGTTAAAAATCGTATTATACTCTATTAAGAAAGTATAAAGAACTAAATAAGTAGTAGAGTATATAGATGTAATAGAACTATTAATATTCTATTATAATATAGAATAATCGATATCTCTCTCGTACCTCTAGCTACTCTTCTAGTTATATATATCAGAACCTCTCGAATATCTCTTTCTATTTCTACACTTTCTAAAACCATCTATAGTATTACTAGCTTCGATCTAGTTATAGGTTACTATCGTATACTCTTCGCTCTATAAAGACCTCTCTACTAAGACCTCTAGTTGATCTAGCTACCTTAATCTTAGTCTCTTATAGAAAGCTCGCTAATATCGATTTTTAAGATAGTAGCTATATTAGCTAAAGATATAGAGATATTAGCTTATAAGATAACTTTACTATTAGCTAAAGTCTAGACTCTTCGCTAGGTAAATAAAGCTATTAGTAAACGTCGAAGAGCTAGAAAGACTTAGATTCGCTAAGAGAGTATACTTATTATAGAGAATATATAGAATATATTAGCTTAAAAGAAGGTAGAGAAGTAAGCTTAACGCGATAAGCGTATTAAAGAGAGTAGGTAAAAGAAGAGACAGCTCTCTAGATAACGATATAGTACTTATAGAAAGACTAGTTATAATATATAAACTTGTTAAGAGTCTATAGAACTAAATAACTCGTTAGATTCTAAGTAGTTTAGTTAATTAAATATATTATAGTTAAGTAATTATATATTAAAGAGGTTTAATAGAGGAAAGTAGCTCGCTTAGTAATATAGCTTACTCGGTAATAAACTATATTATATATAAATAACTTCTATTTCTAATTATTATATTTACTTAATAGATAATATAGTTTATTAGAACTCTATATATATTTGAACTCTATATACTCTAAAACCTATATAAAAAGCTACTTAGTAAGTAACTCTAACTTTTTAGTTTATATATAAAAAAAAGCTAAAATTAAAATTTTAGTTTTATTACTATATAAATAAGTAAAAGATAAAATTTTAGAAGTTTATTAATTATAGTTAACGATTCGCTTAAAATTACCTCTATATTTATAATTTATTTTTTATTTCTTTAATAACTAAGTAATTATAATTAGTATATATCTAAAACTCTATATTATATTTCTTTATATACTACTAAAACTATCTTTTCAATTTTAGCTTTTTTTATTAATAGAATAAAAAGTTAGAGCTACTTACTAAGTAGCTTTTTATATAGGTTTTAAAGTATATAGAGTTCTAATATATATAGAGTTCTAATAAACTATATTAGTCTTCGAAAATAAATAATTTATAATAAGTATTAGAGAACTTAGAATAACTAAGTTATAAACCTTTTTAGCTTCGCTCTTACTTTTTATATTTATATAAGCTTTTATAAGATAAATTAAAATAATAATAAAAGAAGAGAAGATAGTATACTATCTAGTAGAATAATAATATTAGAGTAGATAATTACTTAATTTTAGAAGTAAGTATTAATCTAATTAATACTTAATTTATTCTTATACTATCTATAATTTATATATTAAGCTATTATTATTATATAACTAATATAGTTTTTATTTAGATAAAATATAGACTAATTATAGATAAATAAGAACTATAAGTAGATAGAAAGTATAGATAAATAAACGTTAGAGGCGAATAAGTTCTTTCGAGAATTACTTTAGCTAGACTAGTACTCTCTTACTCTCTCTCTAGTTAAGTAGCTAGCTTAGTACCTCTATTATATTCTAATTTCTATTATAAGAGTTAGCTTCGACTTAGTATCTAAGTATTCTATAACTTAATATAAAATAATTAAAGAAATAAGAAAAGAATAAAGATAAGTAGATTCTAAGAGATAATAATTTAAGAAGTACTTTAAGAAATAAGAGAGATATATATTCTAAGTTTTAAAGAGATCTTAAAATTAAGTTTCTAAATATAACTAAAATAATCTCTAATTTTAGTTCTTATAATTACTTACTATTATTAGAGGTTATACTCTAACTATAGCTTTTATATATATATATAACTTTTATATATACGCTTAGTTATATACTTAGTTATTCGCTTAGTTTTTATATATTACTTAGCTTAAGAATAGAAGTTCTTATAAGAATATCTATCTTACTTTCTTATATACTTCTCTCTTTAGCTTTCGTTTCTATATATAGAAGCTACTATAGTTTAATTTATAAGTATTTACTATATACTCTAATAGCTATAGAGTCTCTAAATCTAGAGGCTTTAAAGAGATCTCTAGTAATTATTAAGAATATTAAATAGCTATTTAATAATTTTCTTAATCTTACTTTTTACTTTTTAATAGATTTATAATATTAAAATAAGACTAAATTAATATTTATAACTTATTTATATAATAACTTTACTAACTTATATAAAGACTTAAGACTAACTATTAGTAAATTCTTCTATTCTCTCTCTCTAGCTACTATTACTACTTTCTCTTTTTTTTATTAAGCTAAAATAAATAGTTAATATTATACTATATTATAGCTAAAGAAAGAGTTACTTTTTTCTACTTTATAGACTCTATCGAAATTCTATAATCCTTATAAGATATTAAAGTTTCTACTCTAATATACTATAATAAGCTAACTAGATTAAGAAAGAGAAGTATATAATTAGTAAGCTACCTTAATACTCTAATAAGATAAATAAGAAGTCTTAGTAGAAAGTCTTCTAGAGTATTAGCTTAACTCTTAAGAGTTATAAGAATTATCTTTAGAAAAGAAGTTTTTATCTACTTAAGTCTTTTTTTAGATTTATTATAGACGTATATATAAATTTAAAATGTAATATAAGTATTATATAAATAAATAAATTATTCTTAAAAGTTTAAATAATTAGTAAATTCGTTATATAATTAACTAACTATAGACTTTTTAGTGAATTCAAAAATCTAGTAAATCTCTCTAAATTAATTAAACTACTCACTGTAGAGATAAACTTAATAAACTAAGATCTATTATTCCTCGCCTTAATCTAGCTCTTAGAATCTAAACCCGAACCTCGGCTTCCCCAGATTCTCGGCTTAAGCTTAAGCTTCCCCGCCACATTCCATCAACAACCCAAAAATGATTTCCCCCCAACCAGCCTTCAATGCCTCCAAACAATCCGTCTTGTCTTTTTACCAGACATTTATTTCCAGATAGCACGTATTTATTCCCATCCGTCTCAAGAAAGGGGGTATTGAGAGGACTCCCGAGACGGCGATATTATTTTTGGGAAACTTGTAGAAGAGCTGGAAGGAGGAAAGAGGGAACGTGGAATACAGGAATAACAGGAAGATTAGGAGGCATTGGAGAGGAGAGAGGTATGACGAAACCGGATTTAAAAAAGCAATATATGTCCACGAAAACAGAGAGGAAGGAGATTGCTGAGGCGAGACCTAGTTCTAGGTACCATTGCCCCTTCTCTCTATAACACATCTTCACGGAACAGCTTCACAACACACCTCTAATATCTCCTCAAAAACAGTATAATCCTCCTCTCTCCCCGCAACGAAATCCTCCTCCTCCACCGCGTAAAATCCTCCTCCGCCTACCCCTCCGCTCACGTCTTCCCGGGCGGAAACCTTTCCTCCCAAGATGGAGTAATACCTAACCCGGATGAAACCGGGAGACACGAGGATGGGGGGTGCTATAGGATGGCTGCTGTGAGGGAGTGTTTTGAGGAGTGTGGGATTTTACTTGCTAGAAAAACAGGGAAAAATAAGGGGGGAGATGGGAAAAATGGGGATGGAGAGGTATTAGAGGTTGGGTTGGACGAGAGGGAGAGAGCGAGGAAGGAGATACATGCTGGGAGGTTGAATTTTGGGGAATGGATTAGAGAGAGAGGTGGGGTTGTGGATTTAGGTTTGTGCCTTTTATTATTATTATCATTATCCTGGGTAGAAACGATGGAGGCACTAGGGAAGTGTAGAAGTACCAGAACGAGAAATGCTCCCCCAAAAGGAAAAAAAGAAAAACAAAACTAACAAAACTAACAAACAAAACAGAAAACCTCATCCCCTTCACCCGCTGGATCACACCCCCCAATCTCCCACGTCGATTCACAACCCAAATGTACATCTACTTCCTCCCCCTCTCCACCACCTCCTCCCCCTCCACAACCCCAGTCCCCACCCACGACGGCGGCCTTGAACACACAACTGCCGAATTCCACCCCTGCACCTACTGGCTCACCCTCGCCTCCCAAAACAAAATCATCCTCTTCCCACCACAATACTACCTCCTCCACCTCCTTGCCCCCTTCCTCACCTCTCCCACATCGCAACCTCTCTCAACACGGGACCTCCAAAAACAACGTGATGAGATTTTATCTTTCCTTGAAAAGTATGAAGGGAATGGGATTTCGTGGGCGAGGAAGGTTATTTCTCCTAAGGGACTTATGGTGATGGGGGATGGGAGGAGTGTTTTGGGTTTGGAGAGTCCGGGACCGGAGTTGGAGGGGAGTGGGAAGGGAGGTGATGGGGAGAGAGTTGTGCTTGTTAAGTTTGGGAGGGAGGGACCTAGGGATGTTGAGGTGAGAGATAGGAAGGAGGTGGTGGAGGGAGAGAGGGGGAGGAAGGGGAATGGGAAGTTGTAGATCTTGGTGTGTGTTTTTGTTAGATTACACGAAGGCGCGAATTGGAAGTTCGGGGGTTAATGAATTTGAGAGGGGGTTTGCGGAGTTTGTTGAATGGGGTGGGTTTTGGAGTTGGGGAGTTGGTGAACAGAAGGGGGCTAGATTGGGGAGTTGTGTGTTATGGAAGGAGAGGGGTTTGGAGTTGTTGAGAGGAATTTATTTAGACGAGATTTTATATACGAAAAATAGAGAAGGGAGAGGAAGTCTGTGGATGGGATTACAACGCTCGGTGGTTACTTGACCCACATATAGATTAGATATATTAACAAGAACACTCATTTTGTTCTTTGAGAGATACAAGTAAATGCTTTCACTTAACAGAATTCATTGGCGACATGAAGCATTAATGAATTAAGATGAGCCAATAACAAGAATCTTCAACTTGTCTGGTGAGCAAAAAGTGGTTACAGTCGTTCCAGATGAAATCACTTTTGTACCAATCTGAAATACTGACTTCAATATCTCCATAGCTGGTTGTCCCTTTCCAACCATGCCACAGAGTAATAGTTGACGATCCTGTAAGATTGTGTACTTAATTTAATCACTAGTAGGAAAAGTCTTTCACGAAAAAACTAAAATAAATGTAAAAGAGATAGATAAGTATCCTATCCATTGTAGACATAAGGTCAGTGTCATAAAAAAACGGTCAAGAAGGCTGAGCTGCTGTCACCTGTGAGTCATAAAGAATTTCAAGACAAGCATTATATGATTCAATTTGTGACTCGAAAAGATAGATATTTGGATGTAAAAGCAATGAGTGAATTGAGAACAGAGAAAGAATAGAAGAGTCCAAGGCAGGTAGGTGGCCAGTGACCCTAGGAAGATGTCGTGGAGAAAGAGGCACCCACCCACGCCAAATCCTCGACGCAAACCCAGGTGAGCATTGATTGACAGAATCGGTGACTCGAAAAGATTGAATGGAATTGATAGAAAAGGACAGCGTCCGACTTTCAGAATAGGTGACTCAGTGAAATATCGACAACATCCAAGAGAAACAAACCACCAATCAGCACCTCTCAGTGACCTGCCCCGCAACCACTCCAAAAATTCGCAATAGAAGTTCAACAGCACTCCCCAGCTCAATACAAATACATCTTTAAGATCCCTCCAACTTTTTCTTTTCAAATCGAAAGAAGAAAGAAAGAACAAAATCATGACTGATCTCAAAGCTCCCGAGCAAAAAACCCCGAACTGGTGGGATGCATTCCCAGCGCCCAAAGCCAGCGCCCCGGAACTCACAGCCGATGAGGTAATGAAGATGTTTGACGATATGGATATTACACCTGGATTGAGGGAGTTTTTGCTCGTTGATGTTAGGAGGAATGATTGGGAGGTTTGTTCTTTTCCCTTTCTTTTCTTTACTTTATTTTTGAAACTCAACCTGACCCCTCCATCCCCGTTGCGAGCTTGCATTTTACTAGAAGGCCGAGTGGAGAGGGAATAGGAGCTGTGTGAAGGGTTCCGAAAGAAATGTTAGGATGAATAGATGGCTAACGATGAAAAAAGGGAGGAACAATCAAAACATCGCTCAATCTCCCAGCGCAAAGTTTCTATCAAAGTCGAAAGGTGCTTTTGGATCTTTGTGATCGGGCTGATATCAAGACTGTGATTTTTTACTGCGGCAAGTTGACCCTCACTTCCCGTACATTATTTGCCTTCCACCGGCCTTATTCAATGTCCTTTTTTTCTTCTTTCGTAAGCTAAATTACTGTAGGATCCTCAAGCGGTAGAGGTCCAAGATGCGCAAATTGGATGCAAGATTACATCGATGATATCTCCAAGTTTGGAATGAAGAGCTTCTTGAAAGTGAGAGTTTTGAAGGGTGGAATTAAGGGTTGGGTTAAGGATTTTGAAGGTAGCTTGATGGAGGGGTTTGAGGAAGAGAAATGGGACATGGGAGAGGAGAAAAAGTAAAGGAAGGGAGAGGGCATGAGACAAAAGTCCATTCATTCATTCGACTATTTTTCTTGCTTAGCTCCTGCTTAGAAGGATTTCGGTTCTACCTAAATGACCCGGCGCTATTAGGGCTGTCTGTAGTAATTGCCTTCATTCCGCTTATTCCCAATCGAGTTTATGGAAAGCAAGGAGCAGTCGTCGTCAGGTTGCTTTTCAAAGGCAGCCGATTTTCAACAAAGATACGGACCTGCATCGCATGAATCCAAGCACTGACGCGAAGTATGGTATTTTTATTGCACAGACCGAAAGAACGCCATATCCGCCCTCCAAATGCGAAACTTTTTATTGTTCGACATGACCCCGAGATCCTTCCATGGTTCGTGTGTAACGTGGTCAGAAAATTCGTGTGAAGTAGTCTATTCAGTTTCTGTCTTCTCGACCGCCTCCGATTCTCTCTAAAGCCTCGAGCATGACAACGGAATTTCCTCGAATGACCTATTTAACAATCAGTGAACATTCTTAGAAGTTTCCTGTAATGGGAGAGTACTGACAACCATGCCTAATCTGACCTTCTCTCCGCCATCCTTCTCCTCAACTGCGTCATCCAGTACAATGTTTAAGAAGACCTGGGCGCATGTTAGTTTGGTGCGCTCTCACCGCGGGGTATTTGTTGACAAACATCGTAACCTCTCAATACACCAATAACTTTCCGGCTTCCATTCAGCTGCACAAAGAGCCTTTTGTCGAGGTACTGCGATAACGAACGCATTAGTCTTTCATCCTTTTGAATAGCTGTATTGTATGCCCCGTTGCGGATTGCAATTCGAGCCCACCAGCCCGTTAAGGTATGATGGAGGGCGGCGTGTTCACAGGAGGGAAACAGAGGGTAAAACGTACCTTCTTCAGCTCTGGCTGAGCTTGAGGCATCTTGAGTTTTGGTGAGAGATGCTACTATTCTGAAGTGGAAGCTTGTGGGGTACAGCACTTTGGAGTTGATGGGCCAGCAATTTGGGATAAGAACCCGCGCTAGCTTGGTCACGTGGAGATATTGAAATGTTGCCCTGCGAGCCCGCGACTTCACCCAACTTTCAGGTTGTCAACAAGTTTCTTCTTCTCGTATTTGTAAACCGCATATTGCTTTGCATTGGCAAAATGAAGTCTTCATTCGGATCGAAACGAAAAGCCCGAAAAATTCAAGTCGACGACGAGGAGGACGAGCCCGGCGCAAAAGATCAGCCCCCAAAGGACTCTGGTAAATTCCCCCAAGTTACAGCTTCCGACCTAGCTGATTATAAGAAGACAGCTAACAGTAGACCTTTAGCCCCCCTCACATCCAATACCTCGTCCTCCAATCGAAAGGGATTCAAGAAGTCGAGTTTGCGACAAAGTATCGCATTTAATGATGACGGCGACGAGGAGGCGAGGAGTGGGAACAATGGCACGAATAAACCTTCAATTGGACGATCAAACTCGTCGATGAAGAAGAAGAAGGCTGCTTCTTCGAGACTTTCTTTCGGGCCGGGCGAGATAATATCTGGGGATGCAGCGGAGGCTTTGGAGGAGGACGAAGCATTTACACCCAAGAAAGCGACTTTAGGAAGACGAGTTATTGAGGGAAATGCGTTTCGAAAATCGCTGCCGTATCCAGCGAGAAATGACGATGATGAGGAGAGGCCGACATACAGTAAGGACTATTTAAATGAGTTGAAGAGCTCCACGCCAAACAAGCCGATTGAATTACAGGATATACAGGCTACCGTCGAGGATGAAGAGGGACTGGATGCGAGCGAATTGGAGGGGGCAGTGATTGTAGATTTGGAACCATCAACCCCTGCACATATACCCACAGAGGCAGAAATCAGAGAGAAGAAAGAAAGAAGGGCACGACTAGCACAAGAGAAAGATTTCATATCATTCGACGATGTCGACAATGATCGACGAGAATTATCGCTACTTCCACGCAAGAAAAAACCGGAAAGCCGTTTGGTGAGGGATGATGAAGATGTGGCAGAAGGATTTGATGAATTTGTGAATGATGGTCGAATATCACTTGGGAAGAAACAAGAACGCGAAGCGAGACGAAAACATCGGAAAGATATTGCGGATATGATTGCCAAAGCCGAGGGAAGTTCAGATGGAGATTCTGATGATTCCGAGGAAGAACGAAATGCTGCGTACGAAGCTGCACAGACTCGAGCTGGCATGGATGGTCTTCACAAACCAGATGACGAGGAGATGGCTGCGGCTACACAGGTACCATCTAAAATAACGCCATTGCCTGTTCTGTCGGAATGTTTGGCTCGACTGCAATCTACCTTGAGTTCCATGCAGCAGGAATTAGCACGGAGGACCAAGAAAGTTGTGAACTTAGAAAAGGAGAAATCCGAAATCTTAGCAAGGGAGACCGAAGTGCAAGATTTATTGAAGCAGTCTGGAGAACGGTTTGCTGCATTGAAAGCAGACCCGAATGGA
This sequence comes from Hymenoscyphus scutula, assembly GCA_001399465.1. Classification (NCBI taxonomy): domain Eukaryota; kingdom Fungi; phylum Ascomycota; class Leotiomycetes; order Helotiales; family Helotiaceae; genus Hymenoscyphus; species Hymenoscyphus scutula. Next base: position 77,497 of record LKTO01000083.1, read on the forward strand.
GCTGTTGCGGACCCAAAATCCTTAGCTGAGTCACTCAAAAAAGATGCACTTATGGAAGGAATGGGAAGTGACAGAGGATTAGAAAGCTTTGGGAATACCCCAACTGTAAGACCAGCTGTAGAAGATATCGGTTAGAGCTCATCACTTCACAAATAAAGCTTCAATTACCATAACAATGACCTCAATTACAAAACTTCCAGTCTCCTCAAAAGGAGGTCGTGTTGGAGCCTATTCTATAAAAGATACAATAGTTATACAAGAAAATATTAGCGAGGCTGTCGAATGTCGAACCACTATTCATTTTACTATTCGACCCACGAGCCCCTCAATCGTATTCGTTTAAATTTTAATTCCTCAGAAATCGTTTCCTCATACCCCTTTTCTTCATACCACCCTCCATCTTTACACCGCTGACAACTACCTTTTCGGTTTTCACTTCCATCGCTCCACCAGCCCCACCCAATATTGTTGGTAATACACCAGCTATTCAAAAATTAGTACTTCAATCCTACGCAAACAAATCTCACCCGAAGCGAGAAAAGAGCAGAAAAGGGGCAAACATACTCTCACCAACAGCTTTAGGCGCCGTGACCAAAATCACATAAACTCCATCCAACTGGGTCATCTTGGAGATCTCAATTCGATCGTCGGGTAGTTCCCGTACAACTTGGTTATCAGCCAGGAGAGGGAGGAATTGTCCCGACGTGGCATTCAGGGGTCTTTTGTAGACTGTGAGCATCGTTGAGGGTGAGAAGCCGTAAGGTCGCATTGCCTGTAACATTGCTCTATTGACTTGATAATCGTAAGCTTAGCTCAAGTTTGGAAGAGGAAGAGAGCGAAAGACGGAAAAGGCAAAGGGAGCGAAGGGAGTGAGGGAAGGAAAAATACATACAAGGAACACTCATAGTACAATCAATCTTCCCAAAAGCACTACTACTATTCACAGCCCAGGCATAACTATTCAACGCCTGCGTATTTGCCGGCAGCGTCCCCGGATTAATACCCGGCCTCAAATCAACATTAAAAGCCATCGCCTGCTCGGCCTGCACATTAAATCGTATCCCATCAATCCACTCGCTCTGCGAAATTCCCGGTCCACTCGATAGATGCGCCGTCCGCGCTTCTCCCTGTCCAAATTGCATAAAGATATTGGCGGAATCGAGTTGCTGTCTGCCCACTAGGATGTATTCCCCGTCGATGGAGGTCATCTGCATTATTCGCGTGTTGTTCTGTGAACTGTGGACGTTTCGCGCCGCCATGTCAATGACCCAGCTGCGGCTATCTGGGGAGAGTTGTGCGACGTATGTGTTGGCTTGTGGGATGTTCATGGTGTTAAGCATGGCTGGTCGGTAGGGAATTTCAATCTTTGCAATCATGTCGTTTGCCGAGTCGTTGGTGCGTACGACGTACGAGTAATTTGAGAGACTGACGAAGTTCTGGCCATCAGTTCCGCTAATGAATTTTGCCTGGAGCGGTTCCGCATTTTGGGTTACTACTACTGTTCTGGCTTTTGGGGAGAAAACATCTATTACGAAGCCATCTCGGAAGTCCTGGTCGGTCCGCGCCATCTGTAAATTGTTAGTTCGAAGCTGATTTTAAGGAAAGGAAGATCTTACTCCTCCTGCGATTGGAACTACATCTCCAAATGTTGGTAGAGTCGGTGCTGCTCCTTGAGCGTTCGGCTTTTTATCCTTCTCGTCATCCGCCGCCATCCCACTTCCCATACATTGTAATATTATTAATGAACCCAGTAGTGTATTTAGCCTAGAGTTGGAAGCCATGCCTGCAGCTATACATTTGCTTAAAATTGCAAAAAAGGAACGAGGTAACAAAAAACAAATCAGAGTTGGAAAAGATATGATCGACCGCAAGCAAAAAGAAAGCAACAACAAGCATTCACTGCCCAGCAGAAATGCTGAATGGTATCCAAAAGAGAGAAGAAACAGCAAGCAAGGGGGAAATCGATCTTGTTAAGATCTCGCCCAAACCTTGCAAACCCACCAGTTTGGAGTTCGTCGTGGTATCCTTGCATATAACCTCACAACCACACCAATCACACCTGGATAATCTACGGGAGATCGACTCTCCATCCCGGAGCTATCCAATGAGCGATATGTGACTGCCGTTATGGACGAGGAAATGCTTGCGTGGGGGGAAACGGCTTCGAAACAAAGCCAAGAAACGTCCTGTGCACGGTCATTTCCAACTGGTTAACGGGGAAATACGCGTCGATAGTGTTGTACTCGCGGACTCGAAACTAATTGAGACTTGTATTGTTGAGCAAGTTAAGATGGCAACTTGGCGTGAATTTCTTGTCCTACTTGGGAAGGAGAGATGTCGGGAAAAAAAAGTCTTTTGAGAATGAAAAGCTCGGATGAAGCTAGAAGTATTCATCAGATTGTTCGGATCAATGGCTTCGCAAACGAGAATTTGTACATGAAAGATGCAGAAAACAATAGTTGATCACTACTACCAACTGGTATTAAGAAGAACCAACAAGAAGGTGTGAAATCCACACTTCTAATGTTTAGAAAGTGGGGCCCCCATTAGGCATCCGAGGAGCAGTTCGCAACGACAATAACCACTTTAAAAAAAGACTGAAGACTTGTGCCCATGCCACCTGTAGGGAATTAATATACTTGTGACAACGTGTGATGGAAAAATGAGGCGGTAAAGCTATCTGGGAAGGATTAAAGCTTGAGTAGACAAAGGTGTATAACATTTGGAGGCTTCTTCCCTCTACTCACCCCTACAAGACGTTTTCTGGGGACAATGAGTCAATACAAGAGTGGAGACATTTTGGATATTTCGTCGCTGTCACTCTCAGAAAAGGAAACGAGAATAAGAACTTACGACACGCTGTCCTAGAATCAAGAACTTTTGATTTTGCTGATTGCTAGCAATCTGGTCTAATTAATCGTAAAATGATCTCTATCCCTCAAGCGCACTCTTTGGAAGAGTGGCAACTTTTTCCTGGAAAAGCTTCTCGGCCTTTGCCCATACGGGTGTGGTCTTCCAGTCCTTCAATTGCAGTAGACTTGGCAGTAGGTCCTTGCTGAAAGCCTCACTTGCCTCTCTTGGAAGTAAACTGGGCAAGTGATCAATACTGATCACACTCAATTTGGGTTCCCCCTTAACTTCAACTGGCACCGTTGGCTCAGTGAAAGTTGTAGCAACGGTGTAAACCGGAATTGGGTTGTTGGGGTTTGTGGTATCAGCGCTAACATCGCAAATGACCGACAACTTGCGATTAGGAGTATCCAAGCTCTTCAAATCGACAAAGTTGGGGATCTTGGACATGAGGTATATGCAGTTCACGAAGATATCGCTCTCCACAATCTCAGGGAAAGGACCACCCTTTGCAGTCTCAGCCATATCCCACTTCAACACATTCTCTGTTGGAACGCCAGCTCTTAAGCAAAGGTCCACTGCGCCACCACCACATCTACCCAACGCGCCAATGACAAGAACTCGTGGATCCTTGCCAGTCTTCTCCTTTCCAGCAGCGATTGCTTTCTTGACATCTGCAATCAGCGCATCCTCGTTGGGGTAGCTCGAAACGCCCGGGAAGGGTTCTGAAGCTGGGTGTGTGAGTTGCCACGCCCACGTCTCCAGGGCAAGAGCTGCGCCCGCGAATCCAGCGTGATATCCAAAGGCTGCAACTCGACGTCCCTTATCGTCGGTCAAGAATTCGAGATCCAGAAGGGTTCCACCGCCGCGGGGAAATCGTGCCAGAACCTTCTCCCATCCTCCTTGTTGCTTGTAGCAATGTGCGAATTGAATGTGGACGTGCTTGAGGGGAACTAGAATACGTCAGCTTCCAATTGAGCTCCAATGTCAACGGATTTTTGTTTCTTACATTCCTCCACTGGCAACTCCTTCAAACCAATGATGATATGGTCTGTCGGAGCATCACGCCATGTGTTTTCTGGGACTAAGATCGCTCCGACTTTCTCGAATTCCTCGTCGTCGAAGATGCGCTCGGGGCTGCGCTCGACATTGACGGTGTATCCAGCATCAATGAGGACCTTTGCCGTGGTTGGGGTAAGGGCGGATCGGTGTTCTAGAGCCTTTCCCACTGATGTTCGCATTAGTAGTTTGCGTAGAAACATGACATTCAGAACTTACACTCAGAACGAAGGTGAAGAGTGATTGACATGGTCAAGGTCTGTATTGTGGAGTGATGTTGGGAAATTGGGGGAAATTGGGGGAAATTGAGGGGGAGGGGTCCCAAATTATTGAGATATATACTGCCCAATTATTGACTCACAGGTCCGCTTATTTCATTGGGCGGTGAACCGCTCCGAAATCGGCTCGATCGGGACCGAACCTATACCATACACGAGCATATACTCAGAACCCTCATTCATTCGCTTTGTCTTCAATGCAAAGCACTTCTCTGAGCAAACCGCATTACTAGCCCACTATTCGGCATAATAGTTGCTGCCGTCCCAATAAACAAGAAAATAAACAAAAAGTTAATACCAAACCCGATATACCCGCCGCACCACTAATATAAGCCCAAGTAACCCAGAACCTATGCTTATACCGATACAAATAAAAGTTCGTAAAGTTCCCCCGAAGTGTATTTGTAAAAGGTCTGGTGCTCAAATTCCTACCGAAAACAATTATTTTATTAAAAAGATAGTCGTCATTAGCATAATCAGGAACGTTGAAAACATCGTCGTCCTCAACACCACCAGCATGGTCTTGCCGAACTCGTTCCATGGCTGCACCGCGTCCAGGTTGTGTGTGAGGACGAACGCTGATTTAGCGGCTGACATCGAGAATAGCACTAATGATATATAGTTATATAGTTTCTAGCTATCATAACCCACCCATCCGAAGAACAAAGCCCATATTGATACAATGAAAGAGTGTAGCATTAGTTGGTAGATAAGCTGGAATAAGATAGCCAACACTTCAGACGTTGAAAAAGGTTAACACTTACTCGCCTAATGGTCTTGACTACCCGCATTTGCGGTGATTTCGATGATCGCATGGTCATGGTCCTGAATAGAGAAAGGTCCCGGGTTAAGCGAGAATGAGAGTCGTCTAAGAGGAACAGTTCTGTCTAGCACAATACAAGCATATAATAGAAGAGGTGCTGAAGCAAGAATAATGAAGAATGCGGGGAAAGTCGCATAGTCGTTCGGAAGCTGTAAGTATACTTAAAATATAGTGTTCAAAATGGCTTATGTCTTTCCTTAATCACGTTCCTCTTAGAAATCACCAGGCAACGAAATGATGCCCAATACTCGTAAGTTGAAGTCTCTATTCACGGTCGATTATTTGGCATATGTTTATCACTCAAAAAGGCAATCTTCTCTAGTACATTGTGTTTTCAAACAATTTATTCAGAGGGTCCCAGTTTTGGATGTTCTACCAACAAAGTCATTGAGCGCTCGCTCCTCAGCAACCTATTCGTAGAAACTGGCTGGATAAAGGAGAGTGAAGGGAAGAGCTCGGCAACTATCTCCGCAGCTATCAACTCGCCGAGTACTAATTCTACTCAGATAAGGTATTTACAAGGCAACTTTATGTTCACCAAAAACAATTCCGAATGAGTTGAAAAGAAGGACTTCCGCAATTCAAAAAACACCATTTTCACACTTGTTTACCAAGTTTTGGTTAAACCAAACGCTCACATGACATTAGAATAAGTTTCTCTTCAGGTGCTAAAGTGAAACACCTAGAGGTATCGGCGGTTATTATACCTATGTTAGCCAGAAGAGAATTGATAAACATTCAATTCGTCTCGGATTTAGACCCTACTTCTATCAGAGCTGTCCTAGACAGATCTATATAGTATAAGGCTACCTTTTTTTTATACTTATCTTATAGAAGCTAACTTAGAGGCATAGATTTATAAAGTAAGAGCGGTGCTGAGAGGATTGTTAAACAGCCATCCGATGTTCTTTGACATTCACTGGGGATCTCTTTGAAGCACCAGGACTCAGAGACTACATATCAAGGTGATTGTGATAACTGACATCGGAGATTAGTCACAACCAGAAACTTGATTTGATACCCCTTCAAAACTCAGAATGCACATCAAAGTACCCCTTAAAGTATCTTTCAAAGCATCGCCCTCTTGGAACCTATCCCCACAACCCATTCTCGTGTCATTTGTTAATTGAGTTGTTCGCTCAACTTCCAGAACATCTCCGAGTTCTGATATGGACGCTACCTACTTATCAAAGCAGGGACGTTTTCCTAACCGTATTTACTGATGGCGACGATACTAGCAACGCACCCGGAGCTCCTTTCATACACTTCTTTTGGTTTCTTACCCTACCTACACGATATCCCACACAAAAACCCCAACACTCTCTAGTCTCCTACACACAAACCACGAGGCCCACCAGGTTAGCCTCAGAGTATACAACCGATTCTTCAATATACAGAGCACTCTATAGTATATATAAATAAACCTAACAGTCGACACTCTACGTATTTTTTTTGAAACCATTGATTTATATCTAAATGTTACTATTAAACGATATATTATAAAAACTAGGATAGTTTTATCTACAGGTTAATCTTTTTCTCTTCTTCTTTTATATATACTAAAGGATTAATTAATATAGTAATGTAACCTGGCTATATATTTATTACTTCGTAAGCTACTTTAATTACCTTATAGTAGTAGTTTATTATAATCCTTCTTACCTCGATAGTATTAATTTAAGCGATAAAACTAATTTTAATTCTTCTACTTCCTCTCTTGATTCTACTTATATCTTAGATGTACCGCTAACTATACTTTCACTTTAAGCTACTGCTTTCTTACTCTTCTTCCATATAGGTATATCTAACCTATAGGCTTAAGATTTTACTAATTTAAATACTATCGAGAGAAGAAAATACCTTAGATTATCTCCTATTTACTATATTCACTATATTCACTATATTCACTACATTTACTATATTTAGAAGCAAACCGATGATTTCTGAAAAAGGGGTAGTTTTGTCAAAATCGTTGAAAAAAAAGAGGATTTCTGTCTGCTTTTTGAAAAGAAGGGGTAGTTCTGTCGATAGCCGTTAATATCAATGACAATCTAAAGGAATAAGCCTTCAAAGTGGTAAAACTTATACAATTTTAATAACTTAGCTACTAGTGAATAATTTCTTAAAATTCTTTATTACCAACTCGGAGTCTACCATTTGAAGCCAGTTTTATATAGAGTAGTATTTGAGTATTCGCCTCGTTTGGCGGTGGAAAGCTAAATTTCTTCTTAGGATGGCTATGGGAAGGTTAGAGATGATCGTTGAGTAATCTTTCAAAGTAGGGTTTCATACCTCTGTGATAATGGCAGCAGAATCAGGCGAGTCCGATCTGTAGTGATCGCACTGAGTACAGCAACAGAAGAGAAGGTAGAGTAAAATGCAGATGTGACCTAAAGCACAGATGATATGTAGAAAATTATCGTAATATTGAGGAGAAGGAAGAGTAAACCTACAAGAATCTGCGTAAAGTAACATCCACTTTTGCTCGTAGTCAAGATAACATTCCCAGGAGCTTGACCAGGCCACATAGCTCCATGGCAACATCTCCAGCATAAGGTTCGATAAAAACAACACTAAATCTACTCACAATTGGATCCGTGTCCCTTTATACCTAATTTTAAATACCTGCCTTACCATTTGAACTAGATTATCCAGCTGCAGGATGGTTAGCAAGACATGCATCAAAGACGTCTACTCAAGTACTCGTACAAGTAGACGAGATTTATGGATGTTTGCATAAATATGCACAAAATTATGCGACTCTTACAGCATGTGAACACCGAGTCTCGACATCTCAATTGCCCAATTGACTATACAGCTTCTATCGCAACCCCATAACGTTTCTAGCCTCTGTTCCAGCCCTAGATGTATTCTGCAAGCCGGAATTCAATATTTGCCCCAACTTTTTCGCAGATCAATCATTATGAACGGCGCATCCAGGGCGCCATCATCCTTAGATGCTGGTGAGTGACGGTGCTTGCTCCAACATGCCGCTGTTTCCCTTCCTGATATACAACTATATAACTCTCCCCGTACACGTACTGATAAATGCGCCAGAGGACTACAATCCAATTAACGACTTAAATGCCATCTTCTCCCATCCCTCAACCCTCCAATCCATAACCGAAACCGCGAATGCCCTCCAAACCCACCAGGATGAGCTATCATCCTCCATCTCCGACCTCGTGGCTGCGCAAGCCTATAGCGATGACTCGAGCCTCAAACGGATGCAATCCGCGAAGGACGAACTGGCAGAACTCTTCGGGAAGATTGAATCCGTTCGGACACGGGCGATCGAGACGGAACGAACCATCACCTCAATGACAGCAGATATTAAACGCCTGGATGACACCAAGAAGAACCTTACCCTCTCCATGACTGCTCTAAAACGACTGCAGATGCTCACGACCGCCTATGAACAATTGAGGGGACTGGCGAAGACGCGGCAATACAGGGAATGTGGGAGTTTACTCCAGGCGGTTTTGCAGCTTATGCGGCACTTTAATACATATCGAAGTATTGACCAGATTGCAACACTGAGTCGCAATGTCGCGGAAATACAAAGAGAATTGCTGGAACAGGTCTGCGAGGATTTTGAGATGGCATTTGCTAAGGGGGAGGTTGCTAGTAGGAAGGGGGTGCTGGGTGAGGCTTGTCAGGTCATGGATGCTCTGGGCGAGAATGCAAGGGCGAGGTTGGTGACCTGGTATGTCAATACGCAGTTGAGGGAATATAGACAGGTCTTTAAAGGGAACGATGAAGCTGGGAGTTTGGATAATATTGGGCGTAGGTATAGCTGGTTTCGACGGATGCTCAAGACTTATGAGGATGAACACGCTGGGATTTTCCCGATACACTGGAGGGTCAACGAAGTGCTCGCAAATTCCTTCTGCGAGGGAACCAGAGATGACTTTAAAGGAATATTGGAGAGAAGTATGAGGAGGCCAGATGGTGGGAAAGTCGACGTCAATCTATTGTTGAGTTGCCTGCAAGAGACGATGGATTTTGAACAGAGTCTGGAAAAGAGATTCGCTGGTGTTTCTCGAGAAAGTATGGACACACTAAATTCCGTCGAAGAAAAGCCACAAACCTTCGACCGATCCATATCAGAAGCATTCGAGCCCTATTTGAGCTTGTGGGTGGATTCTCAGGATAAGCAATTGGCAACCATGATACCAAAATACCGGAACCAACCACTTCTTCCGGAAGACGAGGAATTCTCACCCCAAGCTGTGATATCTTCGTCGATAGAGCTTTTCCATTTCTACAAACTCACCCTTGCACAATGTGCTAAACTCTCGACCGGGGAAAGATTACTGGACCTATCCAAAACACTCGCCAAATATCTCGACGAGTATGCTCAGCAAGTTCTATTGTACTTCCTCTCGACTCCCAGAGGCCCAAGACTGGAGGATATCATTCTTGTCCTGAATACCGCCGATTATTGGCACGTCAACACACAACAACTTGAAGAAAATATCAAGAAACGGATAGACGATGAATTATCGTCAAAAGTAGATTTTTCGTCACAATCAGATGCATTTATGGGGGTTGCTAGTGCCTCTATAGCAGCACTGGTTCACCGTGTCGAACTTGATTGCGATGCTCCATGGCGAGAGATGAGGAACACGAACTGGAGTAAAATGGAGAGTGTGGGAGATCAAAGCTCATATGTCGCCGAATTGCTCAGACATGTCGAATCGCAAGCAGAGGAAATTCTTCCTTTAGTGAGCAAACAACATTACGCAAAGGCTGTGTGTGACAAGACTGTTGAGTATCTCGCAGCCTCATACATAGCAAATATCGTCCAATGCCGCCCAGTTTCGGAGGTTGGCGCTGAACAGGTAAGTTTCCCGTTGGTTCGTTTCTGGAATCAAATTAACCATAATAGATGTTACTCGATAAATATGTCCTCACAAAAGAACTCTCAACCCTAATATCTCACTCCCCCTCCGCCTCCTCATCAGCAACCGCCCAAGCTGCCTTCGTAAAAAGAGTTAACCACAGCATGACCCGTCTCGACCCTCTCCTGAAAACCCTCCAAGTCCGTCCATCACCACCAGAAGGTCTAGTCCAAGCATACCTCATCCATATCGGCGACCGCTCCGATACCAACTTCCGCAAAATACTCGAACTCAAGGGGATCAGAAAACAAGATCAGCCTACTCTCGTAGAACTCTTCGGAATCCACCGCGACGGGAAGCTCAACGAGAAACTCGTCGCCATGTCTCCTCTCCTCACCCCACTCATGAATTCTGGGGGTATGGGCTCTGTGGGGCTGGGTATTGGCGGGTTAGGTGCGGTGGGTGGTGCGGCGACGCCGATTTTGACGGCAAAGTTTGATCCGGCGGGTTTTGGGGAGAAGTTGTTCAGTGCGGCGAGGGATGGTGTGGAGAGGATGGGGACGGGAGAGAGGGTTGGTAGTCCGCTAACGGAAGAGGCGAAGGCTACGGTTGAGGGGAATTTAAAGAGTATTGGGAAGTTTTTTAGGAGGGATATGAGTGGGTTTGGGAGGTTTGGTGGGGGGAGGGGGAGTGTGGATGATGGTTTGAAGTGAGGAATTTGAAGAGTGAGAAGGGAGGTTTTTTGTATAGATGAGTTGGTGTGTGATTATGAGATACCATGAATATTATTGAATTTGATGTGTTTCGGTTCATTGCTCTACAAGGCCGCAATCGACAAGAATGCTTTATACAGGCGCCATTTCGACTTTTGAGTTCCACCTATATCGTTCTTGGTTCCAAACACCCTGGTCGTCAGGTTCGAGTCGTTATTTCTCCAACATGCTCACCTCCCGCGGGAAATTCCGGTCTATATTCTCGAGGTCTCTTCACATCGACAGCCCCATCGACATGATAATCTCCGTCTCGAACCTTCATCCACAGTACTACAACCTCTTCTCATCCACAATACGGATAAGCTCGTGATAAAACCTCACCATCTCAACCAATCCCTCAATCGAAGCACGCTCGTTGATGGTATGGATATGAGAAGGCTCCGGATCCAAAGAATCTCGACGGGGGCCGAAACGGTAGATTTGATCCGAAGAGTCCCAGTAGAATGCAGTATCTGTATTTCCTATTTCCCAAAAAAGAAATTAAAAAATCAGAAATTGCAGACTCAAAAGGGATATTGTACTTGTAAGCAATCAGGAGTCAGGAGTAAAGACATACCAGTCATCATTCCCGGCCCAACCACCAGCTCCTCTCCAAACGTGCCCCTCAACGCACCAGCTATCCACGAAAATCGCGCGTCGTGTACATCTGTTAAAGGTGCCGGGTTGAGTCCCCCTAGGTTTGTGATTGTTATTAGGCCTTTCTTTGCGCTTGCACATAAAGGGGAGGAAGTAAAATTTTGGTCGAAAACCACTAAGTCGAACCCCCATTTTGTAGATAAGGGGAGGATGAGATCGACGTATTTCTGGGCGACGGTTGCGATTGTTTGGTGGGTTGCTATACGGTGGTTTATCAGGGCTGAGACTGTTTCTGGGAGGGCGTTTGCTAGGGGGGGTTGAACTTGTTAGTTACTTATGTTTATTGATTCATGGTGAAGTTCGTTTGAATGAAATGGTGTGTGTGCTCCCTTACCTTTTACTCCCCCTGAGATGATATCTACAGCTGCGGTAGTCCGGATTAAAGCTCTCGTGCCCAAGTTTGAATCTAAATATTTAAGAAGATCATCTGAAGACCCCGGGTTGAGAATTGCCTTTCGGATGTCTTCCGGGACGTCGGGTGCATATTCGGCTAGACAGGTGAGACCATTTATATAAGGGTTCTTTTGATCAATACGGGACTCGAAAGGGTTCTCTTCGATTGTTGTGATGATTTTAGAGAGGTAGCCGACTTTTTTTGTTGTTTAGTAAATGTAAATGAGATACGGGAAGGGAGAGGATAGGTGTGGAGAATTGCAGAATAGGAGAAACTCACTTCCCGTGTGGTCAGGAGGAATAGAAGAATGGCCTCCGTCGGTGGCGATATCAATAACTACATTGACAACCCCTTTCTCCCCCGTACTTGGGGCTGCGAATTCGACACCCCATACTTTCTGGATGGTGGCTCCTTCATCAATCTATATCCGAAGAAAATTAGAGACAGGTTCCAACCCTTTCTCGATAACGATCGATACCTAGCTAGATATGCTTAGACTTACAATTATTTCAATCCCCTTGTGTCCATACAATTCAAGGATATACTCCGAAAGCGCCTTAGCACCATATTTCTTCGCACCTCCACCTTCCTCGTCGAAACCTAGGGAGAGCAATATCGTTCTCGTGGGCTCGAATTCTGCCTCTACCAAAGCTTCGAGGGCTGAGAAGATGGTTGTTACGCAGGACTTGTCATCTTGGGAGCCGCGACCCCAGACGTATTTTTCGTCGATCAGGCCGGAAAATGGGGGGTGCGTCCAGCGTTCCAAGGACTCTGGGTTCACCGGAACTACCTAGTAGGTCCCGGTTTAGTATCTTATCTATATAATGAACTTTTTTCAAGATGGGAATTATTTACATCTTGATGGCCCAGAAAGAGAAGAGGTTTCAATGAGGGATCGGAGCCTTTCCAAGTATAGAGCAGACCATGTTTATTAATCGTCTTGAGATCAAGGGTTTCATGTCTTCATATAAACAAACATCAATTAGTTTTAATTCAAATTTTCAACTCGGAATTTCACACTCACACCAAAGGAAAAGTAGCCTTAAAATACTTCGCCAGTTCATAGAATATCTCCCATCGCTCATCCGTTTCCAATCCTCCCATATCGTCAAACATCTGAGTTGGTACCTACTTATCATTTAGCTCTTCATCTCAATTTCCATACCATCCTCTCCAGGGAACAAAACTCGCCTGCACGGCGCCAGAAAGTCGCTCCGCGGTGAGTTTCGAAAACTCGCGAGATGTGAATAGTTCCTCGACATTGCGCTGCGTGATATCCGGCCGAGTTTCTGGATGAAAAATAGGTTGCGATACACATTTGTTTTGGGATATCACGACCCGTGAAGAGGACAAATTGAATGGAGCCAGGTTTTGGTGACTTAGACCGAGGAAAGTGATGATGGCTGCTGCACTGAAAGCAAGGAGAGATTTTTTGAGGTTACCGGGTTTGCGGGGTTCCGGTTGGAAGACCTGTGGTTGGGGTTTCTCGTTGGCCATTTTGCCGCGAATGAAGATATACTTTGAGTGTAGACTGTCTTGATTGTGAAAAAAAAGTAAGAAGGTATCTCCATTCGCACGTAGGATCTGGATCTAAAGTTATCCCACCCTACAATATCACGCGATTTGCTTCGCTTGTTGCATGTAGTATTAGATCGCCGTATAGATAGATAATGCGGCTCCCCACTCTTGAATGTTTATTGTGAAACAGGCATATGTGCTAGTTCTTTTATCACCTAAGGTATCGTAATAGGCGATGCTTCAATGTACTGTATTTCGTCCAGTGTCACCTTACACCCTCTGGCATGCCAATTCTACCCCATGTCCGCCCCCGTCTAGTACGATACGCTATCACAGCGCTAGAACGTAACAGCACTCATCTGCTCGCATATATCTCATGTAACGAATCACTTCCATTACTAAGTCATAAGTCCATTAAGTAAAACTCTCCGCTCCACGCCACGAAACCACTATGAACATGTCCTTTCTTATGAAACACCATGCCACTCACGCTATCCATCCTCACCAACCCACCACCGACAAGTCAAAGTCTTAGATATATCCCATAAACGCCATCCACCCTGTTCGCCCCCTCAATACCCCATGCAATTCAACTTCATGCAATTCGAGAGCAAGCTATCAACACTCACCCACCCATTAATCCCTCACCCCTTATCCCCCGTTACAACCCAACAGCGTCATTAAGCGCCAACAACGCAAAATATCCCCCTACCACCGGTCTCGCAGCAAAATGCCCACTCCCAATCGGCCAATTTCCCGTATCAGCATCATAAAGATCCGTCACGGGAAAATTAGTAGGCGTCTCCTGGATCCACTTCGCAATTCGTTGCAAAAACATATCTTTCGTGGACTGACCAGAGATAGCAGCACTAAAGAACTCCCAGTCATTTTTAGTGTAGTCGTGTCTCGTATCCAGTGGCACGCCATACGTAGACATCACCGTCGGGTAAAATGTGGATTGCATATCATATATTTCCTGTGGCACGAAGTTGAGCGCTAACTCTTTGTCGGCGTAGAGATTATAGAGGAGGCCGTGGGTGTCGTTCAATCCGTAACCGAGAGTTGTGTGTGGTGGTTTGGCATCGTGAGCTACGCCGAGAGTTTGCCATTGTTTCAGGTAGGAAGACGCGATTTTGGTATAATTCGTTCCTGTGGCTGTATTTCCAGTTGCATTTGCGATTGCAGCCATGGCTTGGATGCCGATAATGCCTTTGAGAGCGAGATTGGTTTGGTTGACGAGTGATCCCGCGAAGTCATCGGTTGAGATTTGGTCTGCTGGGATGAGAGCTTCTTCGATGAGGTATTGGGTCCATTGATCGAGGAGCTTGAAGTGTTGTTTGAGGTAGTCCGTGTCCTTAAGTCGCTGCGCATATGCAAGTGTCATGATCAGCATATCCCCGCATTCCTCTAGGGGCATTGGCTCATCAAGGCCATCGGGATGACCGGTTGCCTGGTAATTAAGTCAGTTTCTTCAATCTTGCCTTTGCCGGGAACTCTATGAAAGATAGGAAGTCCTGGAAGTCGACTTACATTTGGATAATGCGACCCCAAATCATGCATCGAATACTTATTAGGATAATGACCACTCTCCATATTCTCAAACAGTGGATCCAGGAGTAATTTTAACCACTCAGGTTGCAAATAAAGAAGAATCGGATGATATGGGAAAATGACATCCACAGTTTGAGTGTTGCCATCAGAACTAATTTCCTTCAAGAACAGGTATTGCTTGGTCAAGTTTCCAACAAGTTGGGTCCCTCCAAATGCTTGTCGAGTTGCCAGAGTCGTGGCGATCGAATAAGCTTGACCCCCAGCAGCGACCGAATCTTTGGCGATTTTGGTATCGAGAGTTCGAGCGGTTCTACCTGCAGTACCGTAGTCGTTGTAGAAGAAGCCGACCTGAGGAGATTAATTTATATCGATGCATAGAAGAAATTGGGCACTTACAGAATCCTCTTCAGTTGCAAAGTAACTGGTCCACAGCGAAGAAAGGGGAATGATTCCCGTTGTGCCATCAAACTGGATTGCTTGCTTTTGGGCGATGCCAACAGTGTACAAAGTTGAGTGAGTTTCTTTTTGGACAGTACCAAAGTCACTGGAATATCCGAAAACTGGCCAGTTTTGACTGATTTGTCTGTAATTGGTGTCGTTCGTGTTGGTCAAAGTGCCATTGATCAAGAATTGTTGGCGAACTACAGAATCAGGTCCTGATTGATACGCGAGGTTCAAACTGTTTTTTGTAGAATAATAAAAGTTTCCCCAGTCAGCTTGATCGGAAGTTTCGCTAAAGGCGAGTTGAGTTTGTCTATAAACCTTGTGGTAGGCAACTTTGTCTGTGGTCACGCCGTATTCCCATTGTGCCACAGAGTTGTGGTCTCCAGCAACCCATTCTATTTCATGGATCAGGTCTCTGATTGTGTCAAAGTGGATAGAAATTGCTTACCGGCAGAAATGTCGGTGTAAAGCTGGACCTTGTGACCAGCTCCGTCTATTGAACTCACTTCGACTTCCAGATACGAGAAGAGGAGTGATTGGCGCTTCATATCATTTGTTTCAACTGGCGAAGTAAAGGTGATATTCACTAATTGGAGTTAGCAAAAGTCCAGGGAAAGAGAATCTGGAGACGTGGACCAATGCACCGAATGCGGGGAAACCGATAGACTAGGAAGAAAGACCTGTATTACTTACTCTCAATCTTCCCACCAACATCCATCGTAAACTGACTCGAAGTTGCCGTATAAGTAAACGACTTCTGGAAAACCGATTGCGGTCCAGGTGCTCCCATCCATGTGTATGCTACACCATCCACCCGAATCAAGCCAGTCCAGGCGGTAGTTTGACCACTGGAAGTAAAGTCAGTATTGAGCAGCTTGAGCATGGAAAACACATACGCCCAGAACTGAGGCCATTGACCAGCCAGATAACCTCCATTTCCTCCATCGCTACCCGCAAATAACCACGTACTTAGATAAGGTGACCTGACTGCAAGAGGGATAGCTGGGGGTCGGGCAGGGGTGAAAGTTGATTTTGGAGTTTGTAAATCTGCTGCGTTTGTGAGATCGAGGAAGGCCGTGATAGCAAGGACGGATAGGTTGAGGAGCTTCATCTTTGAGGGGTAAGAATGAAGCAAGGTCAGACGAGTTTCCAAAACCAAGTGAAGCGTTGTTTGATGCTGAATGCTGGAATGTATGGTCGTTATAAATACTTGGTCGGTGGAACACTCAACGAACTAGACAATGCGGGGTATCCTGTAAGTGAAAGAATGGTCGTGAAGCAAAGAGAGCGACTGGGGTATGGATGGTCACCAGGTTGGAGGACGATTGAAGAGATCGATAATGCAGGTCCAACAGGTGTAAGCGTGCTCTGGCTATGCACGAACGAGGGGAGGTTGCAGAGGACTAGTACGACGATGTCCAAGTGGTGATTCGGACTAACACATGACGGAGTTGAGGATATGTTGGAGAGAATTGTAAAATATTCTGAGAACTTGATGTCATGCACTGGCATCCGGACCGGGTATGGTTGGAGGGAAGGAGCGATGAAGCATCGTGCCTGCCCGATGACTGGAGTGGGTCATCATCAACACTCCACTACCCACCACCTGCATTCACAAGCATGGACGGGAAGTACAAGAATAAGAAAACTTTCCAGAGTGTGACAAGGTTGAAAATAGTACAACACTATTGAAGAAGAATCAGGGGTAGTGAGAGGTTGGGCCAAAGTACGAAGCTTTGTGCAAGCTTCAGTGCCGAGAGAGAAGCGAACGCCTTCAAGGGGTAACAAGGTCACAACATGGAAGTTGTAGCCCGCTACACAGCCGGTCCAACTATTGAACCCACAGAAGCCATCACCCCGCGTTTTGAACACCTTGGTAGCATACCACTTGGGATTGCCTGTCGTCCACCGGATCTATTGAACAGGAAGGCCGTTTGGAATAGTTGGGAGCTAACCTTTACCCCCGTCGTCTCTCTCACGGAATAGGTGACCGAGATCGCACCTCGGGGAAGAAAACAACGAGCATTTGATGTTGAAGTCAACTCACAAGACCCCCATACTTGGTATCAAACCAGGGAGCATATGCAAGTGAGGCAGCTTCAACCAAACTCTTTTCCATCTTGCACGTCCATGGTTTTGGGACTTTCAATACAGGAGTATATTAATTGCATGAACATCGGGAGTAGAGTACCATGCATCGGAGCGTTGTTTTGCTTAGGAGAATTTCAAGAACTACTGAAGGGATGGTGGATTGTAAACGGGCCGTTTTGATCTGGAATCCTTGTGCTGATCAGCTGTGCACAAGGTCAATATCGCGGGGTAGGAGCTAGGGGGGTTAGATACTTGTGACTTGAATGCGTCAGCAAGGTACCTCTAGTTCGGAAAGTTGCGATGAAGAAACGTAAACTTGCTCTACACCTTATGCGAGGAATATCGCCCGGCTGTGCGTGCAACGATGAGGTGAAAGGATGGAGAATGGACGATCTACTTCTAGACCCAGATCCAACAATGGTTAGTTAGCGTTTCGTCCTACCTTACACTGAGCTTTCCACTCACCACCTCAGAGTTCTTTCCTTCTCGTCCACCACCACAAATCTCGCTTTCTTGCTAGCAACCTGGAAAGGACCACAGCAGGAGAGTAGGCAAGGTTTATACCTAGGTAACCTGGAAGGTAGATGCATCCGCTTTGGGAAGGTATGAACTCTGACGTAAAACCCCACCATCTGAAAACGATGAGATACATGTCCATCAGCGCTTGATGAATGCCGCCAGTGTATGACAAGAAAAGAAACTCTCTTTCCAAATACTACCCAGTGATATACAGCCCCAAAAAGAAATCAACCCACTAATCAAAACTTTCTTCCTCGCGCTTCTCCATCTCGCT
Organism: Hymenoscyphus scutula; assembly: GCA_001399465.1. Taxonomy (NCBI): domain Eukaryota; kingdom Fungi; phylum Ascomycota; class Leotiomycetes; order Helotiales; family Helotiaceae; genus Hymenoscyphus; species Hymenoscyphus scutula. Next base: position 95,551 of record LKTO01000083.1, read on the forward strand.
GAACTCAGCACTTGCTGTAACCCTGCACATGAGAAATACCAATGGAAGATCTGATAAGAAAACGGGGCATCTATTCCTCGTTACCTGTACGCCAAAAACAAAATACTCGCTGACGAAAAAACAAAAGGTCCCAACTTTTCTCACTCCCCCTTCCCCTCCTTCTCCAACCCAACAGCCTTCCTCCTCACCAAACTAATTTTCTTCAATCTCTCATCCTCCTCCCTCGTCAGATTCAAATAAACCTCACACACCATGGAATTAATAATAAACCCCAACCAAAACGCCACCCCAAACGTCAAATCAAAAATAGCAGCCATCTCCTCGGGCTTCTCCAATTTATCAGCCACCGACGCGACAACAGCGACGAAAGTGTTCTCCGCCGCGCCAGGTGCGAGATTAATACACGTTGGGAATCTCTGATACATGCTCGCGATGGTGGTAGCATTCATGCTTGTTTCGGGGTAGAGGAAGATGATTTCTGCACAGGATTTGACGAAGTGGTATTTGCCTGGGGAGAAAGCCATGATTCCGATGATGAGGGGATAGAGCATGATTCTCAAGGAGAGAATCTGATAATGTTAGGATTTGAACTGCAAGTTAGGGGAAGGGATACTTACGCTACCGACCCAGGCCCAGAGTCTGATGACCCATTTGCGATGTTGGTCGATGTGGAGATTCCGGATTCCGCTCCAGGATTTGTAGATTGCGATGGTGCTTGCGAGGGCGAGAACGACGATGGCAGATTGTGTGTCGACTGTTCCTCCCGCGGAATGGGGACCAACTTTCAATGCAGCTATTCATATAGTCAGTAATTTTCGATTTGATCATCATCACGAGTTAATTGAAAGCAGAATTCACGTACTGATATTTCCAATTATCAACAGCACGAAAAGTAGTCTCCCAGAGTACTTGTGCAGCGTAATGTATTTCCTCCTCATCAAAGGGATGAATTGCAAGGGCAACAAAATCCCAGCAGCTGTGCAATCATGGATCGTCAGCGTCGTTCCATCGAGAGAGGTTTGATTCGGAAGGGGCCCCACTCACGAATCACACTGTAAAGGTGAACCCGCATTGCAATTCTCATTGCCATATCCCTATACCAATACGCCTCGCCCGTCCCCATTGGAAAATCCCAGAAAATCGTGAATTTAACATGAGCCAAGCAAAACAGAGAAAAGACGCATGCGGTCAGGGAAAAATACAGAAGATTGGAAGTCTTCGTGAATCCTGTGATTCGAACCAGTGGTGAGGTCGTCATGTTTGTTGGTAGGTGGGGCGGTGTGAAGGTGATGAGGGTAATAAAGAGATCAGGGACAACTGGAGAAGAAGAATTGGCATAGAGAACACCTCAGGAGGGACATTGAAGATTTATATGAAGCCTTATTCACAAGTTATATACGGAATGCCGAACAGAGTTAGGTAATAACGCATTCTACGTACGGGCGTAAATCACATCCTAGTATTATGAAACGGGGCAACGATGTGGCCAATGACAGACTACTATTTACAAACACCCTCGCATTCGCACATCACCGCCATCAAACTTCGGAGGAATATCCGGCCGCGAGCTATCGAGTACGGACGCAAGGCAAGGTGCTAATGGTCTCGTTTTTTTTCAATCGGAAGAATGTTGTTGGTGTTAGTGTTGGTGTTGATGTTGGTGCCTAGGAGAAGACTCGTCGTTCGGTTCAAGGTTCTTCTCTCTTGGGCTTTCGGGGTTTTTGCTCTGCCCATCCATCCTCCTAGCTCAAGCTTCTAGTGGGTAATATATTAATTAATTCATCCATGCGCGTCGCATCGCCGGCCATTGTCTATCTTCACTACCTCTTCCTCCTGTTGCCTCGATACTCGTTTATAATTCCTCACCCTCCAGTCCGTCGGGTGTCATCTTTCCAGCCCTCAATTCGGTACCGAAATCGCCTTCCGGGGCGACTCGAATCGAGAGAGGTGCGAGTGGAGTGGAAGTGAGGATCGAGTGTCCATTCTGGTGTCGCATATACGAGTATTGAGAGATGATTCGATCGTGCTTCTGCGAAGGCGGAGCGAGAATAGTTGGTTGGTGGTGCTATCTTGATGGTTGTCGGTGTTGTGATAGTGGAAGAGATGCCGGTGGTGTTGAGTTTAGAGAAGGTAATAGTACGTAGGTGTAGTCCCTGAGTCAACTCACGAGTTTAAATTTTGTCTACCTTATGATATATATTAGATCAAAATCATCTTTTTTAATCAGAAGTGAATTACGTTTTACTTCCTTAAACAACTTCTATTAGAGTATTTAGGTAGTTGAAATCCGAACTTAATATTAATATCTACTTAGTTCTTTAAAGAAAGTAGAGAAGAAGATACTAGCTATTAGAATTAAAGTAAATAGAGTAGTATATAAGAATAATAAGATATTATCGAAAATTTAGTAAACTTGCTTAAAGTAAGAAAAGAGCTTATAGTATATAAATATAATAGTAGAGAGTTACTTAGTATTATAGCTTTAATTACTAATCGCTTTTAAAATATAATATCTTAGTAAAATTTTAATTTTAAAAGAGTATTTAGTTTAACTAAGTAAGAGTATTTAGAGAAATTATTTAATTAGATTAAATAAATATTAATTCTATTTAAAGAACTTATAATAACCTTATATAATCTAATCTAGTTTAATCTAATCTAATCTAATCGATTAAATTAATACTTAGATTTAGATTTATTTATTATTTATACTATAATCTAGCCTAGTTTAATCTAATCTAATCTAACCGATTAGATTAATAGTCAGATTTATATTTATTTATTATTTATATAAGGTCTAATTTATCTTAATCAGTCTAAGTAAGTGAGGGTTCTAAGTGGTAACTAGTTAATTTAGAGTAATAGCTAGTCAACTATTAGATTTGAGTTTCTACTCTATCTCGGCAGTGCAACCCCTACTATGTATTTTTTCAGTTTATGTTTCCGATCCCTATATAGATAGCTATCGAATTTAGAACGTGTTATACTAGGATTCTTACTTAGGGTATAATCAGATAGATTCTCTACAAGAAACTAAGATTATTCTTCAGACTCGTTTCGAAGTAGATTTCTATAAATAAATAAAGAAAAATAAAAACAAAAACATTGGTAGCATAAGTATAGAGTATAGACTTGACTAAAATTGTAAAAGATCTACAAAAACATATCCCCGCAAGTGCCATCAGGATCAATTTAACCGTGCGGTCTTTTCTACGCACGTTTTTTTCAATAAATCTTTATAAAAACCAAATTAGACTTAATATCGACCATCATTTACACTTAATCAGTCACTCTATAACCTTTTCCCTAACTTTGAGTGTCTATTTCGCCTATTACAGCTTCATTAAACTATACGCACTGTCCAATTGATCCTGATGGCACTTAAGGGGATAGTAGAGATATAAAATAATCGTGAGAATGCATCTAGTTGGAAACTATGTCTCGTACTTAAGCATTAAGGTCTTATACTTCCGTATGCGTCGAAATAACATTAAGGGGCCTTACCGAACGCTGCTCACTATATTAAGGTTACAGGGTCCTACCTGTCAGAAGACCCTCCCTGCATAACATTTCTCGATCCACCAACTGAGAACCCGACGTTGCACGTCACAGCAACAATGTAAATACCGTGGAACGCGCCACAGAGACATCTCCAAGAAAAAGAAAGAGAGACGCTGCATTCACCGGGGATGCCTTCCTTCTTTAACTTCCAGCAAGGCAGCGATCCCCGCGGCGCGACCAACGACAGCTCCCCCCTCCTCGGTCGCTTTCGCGCCGTCCCAGACACTCAACGAAGGGGCAGGAGGAACAGTCTGCTGCCAAATCTGAGTTCCGGACGCGGTTTTGGGCGGGGATATGGCAGTTTATTTGGAGGGAGTAGGGAGAGGTTGGGCGACGGGGAGAGCGAGGTGGATAGTTCGGATGATGAAGAGGGCGTAGTGAGGAGATGGACGAGGGCTTCAAGGGATTTGTGGGTTGAGCCGAAGCAGGTTGCTGTTGCGAGGGTGGTGGATAAATGGTGGACGAGGTGGGCAGTTTTGATTGTCATGCCGGCTTTTTTGGTGAGTTGGGAATATATTTTATGCCAAACGCAACGCGGTCTCGAAATACTTTGAAGGAAGTTCAACTGCTGATATAAAACTCTAGGCTGTCGCTTGGTGTGCTATTCCCTTCCCCAAATACGACTTGCCGGATGACGACGATTGGGATGTGCCTGTCGACCCAGGGGCATCAGGACATAAAATACCTGGACACGGAGAAGCTCGAGTTGAGATCAACTTTTGGTTCTTCTTGTTCGTCTACTACGGCTTCTACAACATAACGGCATTAATATGGATCACGAAAGTTTTCAACATATACAGTCTGAATTGGTGGCCGCAGAGTTTGGGGCTTCCCTTCACAATATCTGCGATAGCAGTAATCTCGATCGTGGTTCCAATACCAGTGTACTATTTCCCCGATTCGAGGTATTTAACAAATCACAACACTACTTGGATATGCTGGACTTTTTTCACCATGGCTATGCCTCTTCTGATAGCCTTCACCATTCTCCTCAACCACGAGCGCCATCTTGGACTTAGACAGTCCCTTTCCGAAACCCAACGTATATTTACCTCTTCTTGGTGGACTGGGGATGGAGATACCATAATTGCACGAAGTCGCCCGCGAAGACCTCCAGTCACACAATCGCTCTTCGATCCGAACTCTTCTCTTGAAGTTGCTCTTGCGACAGATTCTACCAACAGGGAACGCTTAGCTATGAGAAAGCGTTGGATTCCAGCTAGTTTTGTCCGGTTCATCTGGTTTTGCACCGCCTTGTTTATTGGGATGATGGCATACGTTTTGGGAGAAGCATACGCAGAAGTATATCTCCGAACTCTGCCCCACAATACTCTACACACAATTCTCTACGTGTACAGCTGGGTTGTGACAGTCCACTTGCTGGACGGGTTGGTTGGTTGGATCCTCGGCGGTGACGAAGGCGAGAGGGTAGGTTCTTACCCTCTCGGCTGGATCTTCAAACTGTAAGCTTCAACCCCCAAGCCCTTGATATATTTTGTTAATAATTTCAGGTACTTCGCCCTCACATACCAAACATACGTCCGCGCCCTTTACGCCCGCCTCCGCTCCCCAGAACAATTCATCTACCTCCAAATCCTCTCCTCCACCTTCCTCATCCTCTTCCTCCCTCTCACAATCTCCAAACCCTTCCATTACATCCTCAAACTCCTCTCGTTGAACGGGCAAACCCTGCCCGCATACCAGAAATTCTGCGCCCGCAACGTCTTTATCCGCGGGATCGCGGAGAATGTCTCTATGCTTGCATTCCTCGGTTCCATCCTCGTCCTACATTATGGGACGAATAAAGATGTCTATCCTTATTTCGCTTTTGAACAGGAATCCGAGCTTCCATCGCCACCTGGGCCAGATGGTTTGCCGATTGGAGGGGGAGAAAAATACAATTTCTCGCTTACGCTTTGGGCGTCTATGGTGACTTGGGGATGTGAGATTGCGGCTGGGTGGGTGACGAGGAGGATTCTATGGTTTGGGTGGGGGATTGATGTTACGGGGGAGGCAAAGGCTGATATGGGGTTGCTGCCGGAGTTACTACCTACGGGGGTAGTAGTTATGGTGCATGTTTTGCAAAATATGATTTTTTCAATTGCGAGGATTAGATTCCATTGAGGTATGAGAGATTGAATAGATATCGGGGGATTTGGTATTCGGGGAACAGGTGTGGTTCATGGGAAGTGCATGAATGGATATTTGGGATGGGATTGAGTTGAGCATTTTTTTGAGCGTGGAGTTTTCGGTGGATTGGTTGGTTGGTTGGTTCTTTTTCTATACCCGATATTTTGCTTCTCTGACTCGGCTTTTACTCTTTTTCCCCTTAACTTACAGCTTTAGAATAATCATGTAATGAAAGAGAGGATGGAATATGAAGTGTTTTTCGTGTAAACGGGATTTATCACTTTCTTTTCACGCTGTGTATGCTCTTGAAATGGAAAATCTAATAACTATCGATTTCATCGCCTAAGTATTCCACGGACTAATTTCCATGTGTTTAGGTACATTCTACGCGGTCGAGACTTGAAAGGATCTCGAGGTTGCGAGGGTCGGTATAGTCATACCTAGTATCGTTCAGCTACTTTCAACTTTTTTTGATCAAGGCCACTGCAGTGTTAGAGACGATAGGTGGTGATGGGATTGCAAGAGGTGGTTACAGGGAGAATGTACGCAGATATAAGACTAAGTAAGAGCTGCATTGTTCTCATACGTCTTAGCTACTATTAGCGTTATAATATCCTCAACTTCGATATACTGTTTTTATATCTGGACTTCTTAATTAAATCCTACAATTATACTAGAAACTACTAGACTGATCCTAGCAATCGAGGAACGAATACGCTACAAATTAAGAGTACCTGTTCTACTTTTAAGCTTATCGAAATACTATTCTGACTAGTAGATATTATCCTTCTATCTTTTGCCTCTCTAGACGATTTAACCAGCCTTTTTTCTTTTTATTAGACTTCTACGAGTATATAAAAATTATATCTCCTTCTCTTAGATAAGGATCTATTTAATATATCGTATAAGAAATAGTTAAAATAAGCTTTATTTCTAAGACTTCTAATTCTATTCTAGTACGATTATTCTCTTAGTATAAACTATTTTTAAGTATAATCCTACTAGTAGTAGGTTAAAACCTTACTATAGAATTCTCTTTATAGTATGGCGTTCTTTAGACAAGAACGAGTAAGAGAGAAGAGGAGAGGAAATATATTTACTTCTCTCTTCTCTTGACCTCTCTTCCTTTATTCTCTATCTCTAAATTATATTCTTACTCTTATCTCCTCTTAGAATAAGAAAAAACATGATAAGGTAAGTACGTTATAAAATAACCCGTTATCCTCTTTAGAAAGAACTTAACTTAATAAGTAAGAATAAATCTATTTCATTTTTTTATCTAATATAATTGAGAGAAGTAAAGAGATAAACGACTAGAGCATAAGAACGAGAGAGATAGAAGTAGGTATAGGTAAGTTGTCTACCAAAATCTGTACCGAAAAATGACTGTTCAAACTCTTTTAACGCTTACGAGCTGCGATGTACGAATTGAGGCTTTTTTATACGGGACGCAGTACTACTGGCTCGTAATTCTTTATGGTACAGGTTCTTCATCTCCGGAGAATCTAAGTGAAATTATAGTAGAGGTTTCTTGGTTCTAACAACTAGCCGATTTCACACCATCCGTCCGGTATCCCAACACCAGTCCAACTTCTGCGTAACGTATGTACCTTGCAAGTTCTCCCGTCTTTCAACAACCAAAATGTTTTTATGTCCTTCATATGGGTCAAGGAGACACCTATACGGAATCTGCAAGACCTGCTTGCTCACTGACCAATCCTGGTGAGGGGCAATTTGAGGGAATGGCTGGTAATCAGCTTGGTCGTAGCATCCCGTGAATACCCGGTACCCAGTGACATCAAGACCCATTAGTTGAGGATGGGGTATCCGTTCTTGTCGCAGGTTCCCACAATTGTTATAAATTGTTGTCTCAAACAGTCTTGAGAGTCCATCGTATATTCCATCTCCATCGTCCTCCTCGAACAACTCGCGCATACCATCGTAAAGAGTCGCATCGAAACTCTCCGAGGATTTGAAATATAAGGCGAGTTTATCATTAAAATTCACACCCATATCGCAAATCTGACGTGTTTCATTCTGCCGGTACTGATAGATTGGCCTGGCTGTATAATGAGCAAGCTTTGTTGTCTCCTGGGTAGGTAGAAACCTGGGAATTAGATATAGAACTTCTGCATCCCACCACCTTCTCATATCTTCTCTCATTCCAAACACGTAGGAGATCTTGATGGACCTCCATTTTTCCTCGCTCTTGCTCCAATCATTGCGTAAATTTTGCAATACAAGTCGACGCTCCTCAGCAGCCATCCAAATGCGTCGCGAAATCCGGCATCTTGTTGCTTGGCCGGTCTCAACTGTGTACTGAGATGTTCGGAGGAACTCTTCCGGATACTCAATGGCGACTCCGTTGTGTTTGAATGTGTTCTCGATAGGAATGAGCCGAAAGCGACTGTAGGCATTTTTTCCAAAACTGCACCAATCTCTACCTAGTCCCTCAGGCGGTGTATTCAACACCGAAGACAGCGTTTTGAGTCTTAGGCAATATCGCTCCAACAGTTTCCAGAATGACTCATTTTGAAGAGGAGGCATCCATCGATCGTGATTTGGATACCCCATTCGACACAAGGCCAAATTTTGAATTTTCGAGAGGTTCATTCGATTAGCAAAATGAGACAGATGTGCTGCACTTCCAAGGGGGACGTCTATCATAAGCGTATCTCGACATGGATCGATGTATACCGGTTGGGGATATGGTTTATAGTCCAAGCGATGATATGCCTTATTTCTGAAAAAAATCGGCTTTGGTGTTCTCTACCTCTACCATATACTCGTACTTTTGAAGAGGTTGATAATGGTCCAGGAAGATGCTTCTGGACTCACGACAGACGGATAAGTGATTACCAAACAGAGAATCATTGCTGGCTTTCCTCGCACAAAACTCACGGTTCCACAAATCGCTGTAAACAACAACAACCTCAGGATCCGGCAGAGAATACTCCTAGATCTTATTGCGTAGCTAACAATTTGTTTAGCTCTCTTCTAGACATAGTTTGAAGATAAAATAACTTACTTCGCCGGGGAGGTTGGGAAAGAGAGTGAATCTCTGGCGGCGGTTATTGTCATACGGCCACTCGACCATTCGAAAGCCAGGACTTGTAAAGTTCCCCTTGCAGGGTTCGCCAGAACCCAGTGTAGGTCCAGCAACAATTTTCCAAACGTCTAGATGAAAGTTGGCACCTTGCAAAGAGATCATGAGAGTACACTTACCCGGGTTATAAACGTCGTGATTAGGTCGTGATTAGGCGGAGTGACCTGTCCATCTTGATCAACTATTGAATTTTCGGAATGGATCTCCTCTGTGGGGAGGGATAAGCTCGCTTCAGGTGTGGTCATCGCTGAGGCTTGACATTCCTGGGAAGTTTGATTTGTGGTTTGCGGTGCGTCTTAAACTATTGTGAGTATGGCACAATCAAGGTGGAAAGAATGAAATTTGTGCAGAGTACAATGAAAGGAAATCTTAACATGTTTTAATAAAGGAGCAGAATGTTTGGTTTGGACGTCTTGACTATCCATGTTTGTGTCTGCAGGATATCGCTACCAGATACCTCTTCAGTAATGGTGGAAAGGTGGAATTTGTGCAGGTGGCCTTTACGACGAAGTTCGTGGTGTTTTTGAGGAAAGCGTGAGGATGTTTACTGTAGCTGGAAAGAGAGGGGTTTATTTATACACCTGCAAAACGCAATGCCAAATGGCTAGTGAAGTTCAAAAGAGGGCCTTCTAGTGCTTTTTCTTAGGTGAATTCAAGGTCTGGTAAGGGGCACGAACAAAACTATCATTTTGTCTAGTGAAGGCTTGAAGGGTTAATTCTCCATTGAATACTAACATCAATATGTTAAGACTGAATCTTATTTCAACCTGGTTCAGTTAGATGTTTGGACAAGAATAAGAGCTAAATCTTGGTAGTAACCTCTTTGTCTTGTGAAAATATTACTTTGAGGACAAAAAGGTCTCTTTATGTTTATATGAAGAAAAGAGTTCATTTCAGTAATAGCTTCAATCCCAAACCCAACCAGAGTACAGTTCCATAACTCACCGGCACAAGTTCCAGTACATTGTATGTATTCTGCTCAATACTTATCATCATAGCCAATGTATTCCATTTATATAGGGCGGTAAGCGAATTCAGCAAGCTAAAATGATCATTTGGTCATGGTCAAATGTATCTTCGTTGCGTTTGACTGGGCTTTTTTACTGTTTGCCAGGCTATCAATGACAACACTTGTGGTCAACTCAACACAATCACAAAATACTCAAGTCTTGAACGTGCCCGACTAATGAATGTTTGGTTCAAGTGGGATTTTTACTCTACTAGATCATTTTACCAGTTCCAAGACCCTAATTTCGGTTCCCCTGAAAGTGCTGTCGTCACCATTTCCTTGGATACTCGAGAAACAGTGTATCAAATGAGTGCATAAAGGATAGAAATCTTCCTTAGTTGAAACTACTTGAAACGAAGTTTTATTCTAGGAACTAATGTCTCCATATAAGCGGTCTGAGGAGTCCGTAGATAGTTTTCGAGAAGGTGTAAAGATTTGCTCTGCGGGGGTGTATCCCCATTTGAAATAACACCTGTCCACTAAGCGATAAGCCATGAGATTGAAAGGTATCACCTTTCCTCTCCAAATTTCCCAACTTTATAGAGCATTTCAGATCAGTAATAGAAGCAGTAGGTAGAATATAGAGGTAGAAAAAAGGGAAGGAATAACTTAGTCCAGTGTCTATTGATACCTGGTTTCTAAGCATTATAACGTACAGCTCTAATTTGTTTAGAGTTAGGTGTAAATGTATAACGTGGTTTATCAGCGAGTCGATCATATCACCGAGTCGATCACTTCAAAACCCATACAAAAAACGTCGGTGCATAACCGTGCACTTTACGTATTTATATATAAAAATATCTGAAATTGAAACCTTAGTTTTATTACTATATGAAAAAGTAGTATTAAGAATTTCAGACGCTTACTAATTGTAATCGACGATTCGCTTAAAATTACCCCTGTAATCATGATTGTTTTTTTATTTCTTTAATAACTAAGCAATTATAATTAGTAAGCGTCTGAAATTCTTAATACTACTTTTTCATATAGTAATAAAACTAAGGTTTCAATTTCAGATATTTTTATATATAAATACGTAAAGTGCACGGTTATGCACCGACGTTTTTTGTATGGGTTTTGAAGTGATCGACTCGGTGATATGATCGACTCGCTGATAAACCACGTTAGCAGCATGGTGAATACTCACTGGCACTTTCCGGTCCCTGTTTTGACACTTTAGATTAAACAAAAAGCCATTTTTCTGGCTGTCCTGGGGAACTTTAGATCATTCTTTATACGTTCAATGTTATTTTTGCCATCTAATTAGCTCCATCATACTAATTACACCTTCCAAACCATATTACCGTCTTCAACAGTAGGCTCATCCCCTTATCTAAAATCCGGCACCGGGAGGCTCGTATCCTAATGGTATCAGGGCTTCCAACCACCTGTTCTATTCCTAAATAGCCCTTGAGGATCTACAGCAGAAGACACAGACCTAGCTAGCGCTCTGCTTTCAGGACGCAAACGTCCCCAGTAATCTTCCCTAAAGAACCCATAGTTCATGAAAAGAGGGAGGTATGCTTCTGGCAATTTTCCCTCTGCTTGCCATGCCAGAACTCTCTCTCGAATTCCACCATAAGTTGCTTCTTGCGTATCTGCCATTCGCTCATACTCGGTTTGTGGAATAAAGCCTGCAGCGCCTCATAGTCAGTATGTCGCATCGGCATCTTCAAATACAAACGGGGTGATGATTTCCAGAATTGCCGCAAAGGTCAAAAATCTCAACTCACTGTAGTTCAACTCCAAGATAATCCGATCAACAGAGTCATCGGCGTCGATTAGGTCGGGACTGCGTGCGCGGGCTTCCTGAGCAATTCGTTTCGAAAATGGCTAAATTTCCGGAGTTTCAGTTCTTGCTGCTAAGCGAAAAGTGTTCAATGATTGATTGACATACCTGCCACGCGATCGACGCGACTATTCCTGGAACGTCTAGCACAGTGCTTGAAATATTCCGCCAATGTGCGTGAATTCCTTCCATCACTTCAACCCCATTGCTAGCCGAAGGCAAAGGAATTGTCTCCGTCCCAATATCCACCACCGAACCTTTTACAACAACCCAATTACTGAAAGCCATGAGGTCGGCGTATGTACGAGTTCGACATGTGTTGAGAAGGGGTGCGAGATCGACACTTGTAAAGTTGTCAAAGGTTCCTGGTGGGGCAACCGGACCATCGTAAAACAAGAAGATAATCCAAGAGTCGATGATGTTGACCTGATAATATCGGAGTCAGTATTACCAATTTAAGAAGCCCATTTGAGAATAATTCTGAGAAAAGGGGGCTATGAAGGGAAAAAGGGGGTTGGGTGAGCCAGAAACAGTGTCTCGATGCTCGAAAGGCAGTGCGAAGGGGAAGAAAACGGGTTGGAGAATATACATACGTTTGCGCGCTCTGCTGTAACTATAATAGCTGCTTTATCATCTTGGTTGTACTCCGTAAAATCCCGTACCGCCTTCAGTAACTGCTTATCGGTGTTGGGACCCCGCAAGAAAACCAGATTGCCGCCATAAACATCTCCTTGGCGGTGTGCTTGAAGTCGATAATTGGTAACGATGCCGAAATTGTTTCCGCCTCCTTTCAAAGACTTGAATAAATCCGGCTGAGAGGTTGATGAAACCTTTGCAATGGTTCCATTGGCTAGGACCAGCTCATATTCAAGAACGGAGGAGGCAGCCCAGCCATATTCTAGAAGATATGGGAGTTAGTACTTTTCTATCAATAAACGCCTGGGGCCTCAGGCCTCGAGACAAGAATTGTTCTAGACCAAGAAAAATCACGAGTCATATTCAAGAGTGACTCCAGAGAATAGAAGTGGGAAAACATCGTCCCAATTACCTACGTGTTGACATGTAGGAAAGACCGCCTCCTAGTACTAACCCACCCACTCCAGTATTACCGATACGACCACCAACAAAGGTCCACCCACTCCCTTGCAGCTTAGCCGATATGCTGTCCAACCTGTTCCCTGGTCCGACGTCAACAATTCCCGTAACCGGGTCCAAGTTGGCTTGATCGAGGCTTTCAGTAGAAATGAGGGGACCACCGGAGACACTTGAAAAATAGTTATTTGGATTGTGCCCGCCGGATTTAACAGCGAACTGCTCTGTATTCTCATTGAGTGCTTTGACAATGATGGCTACCTCGTCCGCTGATTTCGGGAAAATGATACACGATGGTAGAAGCGCTTGACATGTTGTGGACCACTATAAGTCTCAGTCTTTATTCAGGTAATCAACGGGCAGGTAGAACTATGGGTTTGTCGACGACGAAAGGGCTGCCTGAGAATTAGATCTGTAGTTCTACTCACATATTTACTCTGTTCGTCGATATACCTCAAAGAAAGAGGGCGAGTCACATTTATATATCCAACGGCCTCGACGGAAGAGCACGTATCGGCAGACGCTCCTCCCATGAGCAGCACCGAGAGAGCCGCAGCCAAGAAAAAGGTGAGCATTTTGTAATCGAGAATATAACAAAGATATATTTGATATCTGAATGGCACTGCAACTTTGATTAATTGTGCAACGGTCAACAATATATATATTAAAAGCAGAGCCAGCTCTATGATGTATTAGTACGATTTCATCTTTGACTTCATTCACACTTTACAGCTCCAATGACGTAAATGGTTTAAGCATTGCTTACCATGCGAGGTCAATGCAGCATTAGACCAAGATTCGAAGTACCAACAGACGCCGAAAGCAAACACGGAACCACAATACATATTTCCAAAACAGAACCATCCTGCGCGTGGCACGAACTTGGCCAATTTCTAAGTTAACTGTCTTATTGGATGGATAATTAACCAAAAGCCAAAAATGGTAGAGTTACTCAATAAATTAATTCAGCCTGTTACCGGACTTCCGTTTCAATAATCTTATGTGCATGATTTCTGCATACAACGTATAATTCTGCCATGTCATATGTACCGTACCGTTCTGTAATTCTTGGCAAGTGCCATCTGGCCCCAGATTTGAGATGCAGTATAAGCGTAGTATAACCTTTTTGGTAAATATTGTAACCTAAGACTGTTTTTGGGACCTTGTCCCCTCAATTGAATTTTGCGCACACAATTAATGAAGCCGCAATGCAATGAACGAAACAGACAACTAAAGGTGAATCAAAATTCATCGAGCCGCTAATTATCTGTTAAAGATAGTCAAATTTGAGTCTAATGTTGTTTTGAGAAAGATTCGTTAAGTAAAAAGGTGGGTAGAAAATCGCCGCTCAGTTGATAATACTGTTCTTACGAGGAAAAATGGTGTGCTAGCTGCGCCACCGACGTGTAACCTGGAGTCATACACTGCACTCCCTGGAAACCTTTCTCCAATGGGCTTAATATGAAATGTTTTCCCGTTTTATTGAATGTACTGAACTTCCGCTGAACTTAGAATTGTTGAGATCGACAAACAAATGCAGTTGAGGGATTCAAAGCTGGTGTGAATTGAGATTTAATACCGGTCAGTACCTAGCATAGATAAGGTCAGACTGAAATTGGGCGAGGTGGAGCAACGATCAGCGCACTCTGTTCCCTTGGATGGAGCAAGGGATCAAAAGAAGACCGCATGAGGTTTATATTTCTCGAAATTGAGCCTCAAACAGAATTTTTCGAGATACAGCTTTGTCCGATGAGATGCTTCGCTACTGTTGGTTCATTGCTATTCATGTCTGAGCCCGTGTAGTCGCGTACATAAGCAAGATTTTGAAACTCATCAGCGAGAGGAAACACAACATGTATTATATAAAAGAAGTTCGCGACAATCAGAGGTCCAAGTACTGAGGTTACTGTACTTGTATATAGCATTACTCGCTCGCGGTGAACCAACTCGGACTCAAATTTCTCCCCATCCCCCCAGGCTAGCAACTTTGATCCTTTGTTGAATTCCTGTTACCAAAGATCTCATGGATCCGAAGAATGTCACTGGAATGCTGCAAATCCGATATCGGATTTGAGGTTTTCACGTTTCGTCTGTGTCCCACGTGACATGCATCTGAACCTCAACTATCTATTACATTCTTCTCGACTGTATGTACTTTCTTTTTAATCGTGACACTGATCTTCATGGAAAATATTTTGCTCAAAACATCCGTGCAATAAGAGGTGTTCGGAACTTTCCGTGTCCAGAAAGGAAAACAAATGGGAGCGAAACTAAATTTTAAGAGCAAATTTTTTTTGAAAGGAGAGAATAGCTAATGCTTTTTTTCATCTTTCTTTGGATCTAAAAGTTCCTTATTACTAACCTGAAAGGGGTTACCAACCAACAGTCTAACCCAAAGCAGAGCAAAGACTTGTGCCGCACCTACGACTTACTCTAACACGACAGCAATCACCTTCGTCCTGGAAATCTACTGTAACTGCATAGGATTCTCTTGTTGCTATTGGAAGACCTATTGATAACCTGTGACTTCTCCCTTTGCTTTTCTTCTTTGTCCCCAAACTTTCTTGCCAAATTGCCACCTTTAGCGAGAAGGGCAAACATATATCTTGTGAGCAAAAAACCAAACTTCTTCCAGGGCCAAGCCACCTCTAAAATGAACTCGATAAACAAAATAGTTTTAGTTGGGCGTGGTCATTTCTCATCTCCTCCTTACTATAACATCTCAAGCCGCAAAGTACGGAGAGGAACTCCGCCTCCGTGATGGCAAATGTATCTTACGGGCCGAAAGGTCTTTATCAATATAACAGAATAGGATGTCATGCCATGTGTTCGGAAACTCCTTCCGACCAAGAAGATAAAACCAACATTCTAACAAAGTCCAACACCGCCATATCTACGCCGCACCTTGAGGCATAAACTTCGCAACTTCTCACCTCCTGCTATCTGCAAAAGTTTATCCACGAACCCACCAGACACCCACCAGACACCGAACCTTATTATATTAGCCAAGGCCACTTAAAGAAAACATCAGATACCACAATCATGCCACCGAAAGCAGAAGATAATCAAAAGTCTAAGGAGCACCAAGCCCAGCTGAATCTTCCAGCCGTCAAACAAAGCAGTGACATGGATGCCCAAATAAAAAAAGAGGCGGGTAGGCTAAACGACAATAGAAATCAAACCACTCAAATTTGGATCGATAGCCAAACGAAGGGTGATCCAAAGAAATAAGCGCCATAGCCGAGCTATAAACCTCTGGATGGGTATATCATGAAAAGGACACATGTGTGGTTTCTCTTGAATTCTGACGGACAGGTACTCTTGTACTGTAATACAGTGTTGAGCTTTCGTCACTGTAGAGTTCCGAACTTCCCAAAGGGGAGACGTAGGTGCTGCAGCACTATGTGTTGTTATGGGAGTTAATGAGGCCTGGGAGTTACTGAGTTATAAAACTAGTAGATTCAAAAACTAGCTTATAGCCCACTTCCTTGTTAGCGTACAACTTTCAAAGTGAAGATATGTTCCATTGAGTACGTCTACAAGGGCCAATATGTATTGAGTGCCAGGCCGTGCACTGTTCCTCACCAAACGGTAGCACTCAATACATATTAGCCCTTGTATACGAAACATTATACAATTAGACGTCTATTTAGGTTATTTACGTCTATTTAGATAATAGACTATGTATTTCATTAATAATTTTTACTAGTAGAATTAAGCAAATAGACTAAGAAATTACACTAATAAATTACAAAAATAAAGCTATTCCTAGACTAATTCTTTACCTTCCTACTAGCCCTAGGTCTTACCCCCTCTCTACCCCTCTTTTTAGTTACTTTTTTAGCCTACTTTTTAGCCTTCTCGGCTAGTTTCTTTTAAGGTAGAGTACTAGTAGCTAATCCCGGTACCTATATTACTTACGTAAGGTGAGATATCTCTTATTAGGAGTCTTCTCTAAGTACTTCTTAAACTCTCTTTTAGAGGCTATATTAAATGTAACTACATTCAGAGGTTCTAAGCTAGAAGGAGGGAAAAGGGGAGCGAATCTAGCTCTATAGGGTAAAGAAGTAGCGTTAGTAGCGTCTATAATATAGGGTAAATACAAGGTTAAAATAGAGAAGAAATAGATACTTTATTCTTAAGAAAATAGAAGGAATATGTCTATGGACTATATAGAACATGTATACATAATAAAAAGATAAGAAGAGTATTAATTGATGTTCTATAAGTAATAGAGTTTATTCCTAACCTCTCCCCTTTTAAACGATCTACTATTTCTCCTACTTTTTATAAACTTTTCACCTATCTACCCACGAGTAAGAAAAACTAAAAAACTTAATTATAACTGCTATAGACACATTTTATATAGAAACGTCATTCCTTGATTTTAAATCATTTTAACCTTTAAAAAAAAAGACCTTTTAATTAAATTAAGTTCAATGTCGATCTAATAGATGGCCTATTTAGCCTATCTATAGAATTAGCCGATGCTAAGATTATTGATCAAATTTATTAGTCTAATTGCCCACTTTCTCGTATAGACGTACTCAATGGAACTGATACTTGAAAATTGTTTCACTCTTTTTTCTTGTTTTTGCCCAGGAAGACTTTGACTCCCCCAGCTCTGAAGACCCCTGGCTTCAACACCACAAATTCTGTTGTCACCTGTGAATACAAAACTGGCAGCGAAATTCAATTGAAAAACATGGATGATTCCCAAGAAACGGGGAGTGACTGAATCACACGGTCTTCTGTCATGGTGTTAATTCCAAGTGGCTTTCTCAACCATGAATAATCTCGTTCTCTGATTATTCAATATTGATATGAAAAACTCGCGAAGCCCATAAATCCGCAAATACAGCTAGCAGTGTGGTATTCTTTGTATGAAGTCGAAGTTTCCTTTATATTGATAGAATAGAGGGTAAGTTACCGGACAACCCGTGTCATTACTCAAGGCTAAATTTGGAAGACCCAACATTTCCAAAAAAGGCTCTGTGAGAAGTCTTTGAATCACTGTCTGATTATAGAAGAACTAGCATTTACAACATGGGATTTGTGAGAAGTCTTTGAATCACCATTAACCATTAAGAAAACAGTGTTCAACATGTTCATAACTCATTTCCAACATTCGTGAATCACGACATTTGGGTATAAATACACCCGTTGTTCCGCGATCTCCTGCTTGCTCTTTTTGTAATACAATTAACAACAATCTGCCAACAGCTCCATCAACCTCTAAGAAAAGATCCAAATATTTTCATAACTTCATCCCCCGCAAAAAATGCCCAGCCAGGAAGACAAGAAGCGCCGTCGTTCGATTGATAGCTCGACCCAAGGAGCAGACCCAGTGAGAGCGATTGATCTGGAAAAAGTCGACAAGGATACCTACAACAGTTTGCCAGATAATCGAAAATATGATCTCATTGCGCGACTTAATATATTTATTGGTGATGGAGGCTTTCCCCCTTTAGCCACTCAAATGGATGAAGAAGCGAACGAATATCTAGGGCAGGCACAGAAGGATTTGGTAGACAACCCTGGTAAAGAGCAGGCTTTGCGTGAGAAAATGAAGGAAGAGGAGGTTTTGCGTGAGGCAGAGAGGGAAGTACAGTATTCGATTAGTAGAACTGATGTCAGTCAATTCCAAGCATATATAGACACCACTCATCACGGTTCTCCAGCCCCTCCTAGTTCCTTTGGTGGGGACACACCTGGACAAGGAAGTGGACTTGGACAAGACAGTCCGCTTCCCCAACACCAGAGGAAGAAGGCAAGGGGCGAATGAATCAACGACGGGTCAACCTTGACGGATCAGCCGAGTTCACGGATGGGAGGTTCATGTCAAAACATCTTGCATTCATTTTGACATTCAGTTGGAGGCACTCTTGTACCATAATACAGTGTGATTCGACACTGCAGAGTTCCGAAGTTCCTACAAGGGAGAAGTAGGAACTACAGCACTGGATGCTGTTATGGGAGTTAACGAGGCCTCATTTTGAATTTGCATAGAATTAATATCACGTATTCTGCTTTAAAATTTAGTATTTAGCAAGTACCAAAAATAATACAATTTTACAACCATACATTCTCGAAAAGTCAGAAAAATTGCCATTTTACCTAGAGTTGATGTGATCATGCCGCTTCAAGTGTGTCTAATGTGAGTATTGATGAACATTGGTCATAAGACTCATATGCCACTTGATAATACCCCAATCCGAGCCAAGTCTGCAACAACAAATCCGTTTTTGCCAGTGAACAAGTGCAGAAATAAACGGATTTTATTGCCTACAATAATACCTCGAAACACCGGATTTTGAAAATCAGAGTTCTTCTCAAAAGAAAGCTACACATCTCGGTTTCTTTGGGAACCCCCTTCTCTGGTAGAGGGGGATGCCAACAACTCCACGTAGCAGCTCAAGTCCTCTCATAATCCCACAGCTGTCGTTATAATTATATTGACTATCCGAAGAAATTGCAGAAGTTTTATAGACAATGTTGGTTCAAATGACCAAGTAAGCAAGAAAAATGGAAGAAGCAAACAGGAAACAAAACTAATTTTGTCAGTAGCCAAAACAACAGTAAAAGGTATAACTTCGAGTCGTAGAAGTGGATCTCGAAAGTTGTTTGCCCGTCAACTATCGCGTAAAATCTCCGTAATTCAAGAATTCAAATCCACCACTTTTAATAACAGAAGATTGACTTGTAAACATAATTACAAGTTTCTTTTCTCTTGATGGAAGAATAGGTGAATTTATACTTTGATGCTTCGAATAGGTTATTGTTACTGAAACCGAATTTTAAGAAGGCTAGTCTGTGTTGGAGTTTTTTGAATCACCGTTAATGGAAGAGTATTCAAATTGGTATTCAAACCGTATCTCCAACCTTTGTGAATAACGAAATTCAAGTATAAAAAGATCGCTCCTCCACGAATTCCCGAACACCCTTATCCTCCCACATCAACCCCAGATTTCAAAGTTCCCTGAGAAAGGTACTCACGCTTTCACTGAAATTCAAACTTCCACTATCGAAGACACCTCTCAACGGCTACCCACTAGCTGCCACCACAATGTCATCATCCAACAGGGGCGGGAACTCTGAAATTCCTCCAGGGTATCAGCCAAAGTTAGATTTTAGTAGAGGAGTGGAACACGAAAAGGAGAGGATAACAAAAATTGAAGAGAAGAAAGAAAAAGAAAAAGAAGTAAAGAAGAATGAAAACGGGGGACAGGTCAAGGTATCTGAATTGAGTGTGACCAAAACCCATCGAACGTTTGGTTGGCTGGGTATCAAAATAGAAAAAGCAGATATTAGAGGAAAATCATCGAAATCTGAAGATACCCCAGAGCATCAGGACAAGAAGCCAAAAACGGGTTGAATGTCAAAATCTCATAGAATTGGTGGCTTTGTGCTTTGTAGCGCTGTTTAGTTCTTGTCGCAGGTATGGTACTCTTGTACCGTAATGCAGTGTGATTCGACACCGTAGAGTTCTGAACTTCCTCCTAGGGAGACGTAGGAACTACAGCATTCACAACAACTTGCTGTTACGGGAGTTAACGAGGCCTTGGTTGATTTTAAAAGTATTGCATGGTTTACGTCACCCTTTGCTGTAATATTAGAACGAATAACAATAATAGATTGGTGCTGCTAAACATGATCGCCTCGTGATATTATTGACACAACAAACCACCACTCTGTTAGAGGACGGAGGAGAAATGAAACAAGAAACTAGATTGAAATCCATACCTAGATATGATCCAACACTTCAGTATTATGTATACGCCTCCATCGGGGATACTTTGGATTTTGGTGGTTTCGAAGAGCAGAGAATTGCTAATGATAATTTTTTAGGAAAGGACACCAACTAAACGTGAAATGGACAGCAGCGTAAAGCTCTCAGACTGTGGTTATGGTCCCGCATCAAGGTCTTCCACAAAACCTCAATTCAAACACAAGATCTGAAATTTGACGGACAGAATGAACCACAAACAGAAGGAGCAAATAAGAAAATGGGTGCGTGATTACCAAGACAGAAGGAGATGATGACTTTTTGGGTCGGGGATAGTGCACTAAACTGACGTGGCTCCTGTGGTGCAGTCAACCATCATCGAAGAAGTCCGTCAGGGCGACTTGCGCGAACTTGCGATGCCCTCAAGAACCAGCTGTGTGATGCCTCGTTGAATCTTAAAGAGTAACCAAAATATCATGTTTGGTTGATGTTCGCGAAGCAGAATATTCCCTTGTGCCTACAGCGCCCTAAGGTTAAGTTAGGGGGCAACCTAGTTTTCCGGCCCGACCCGCCGACTTGTTTTCTCAACGACCAGACATCTTTATCTTCTCAAGTCAACCTCTCCCAAAAGCTGTGCTAATAACCCCTCAGCTGTACAGATTTGAGGGTATCCAACTTCGAGAGAACGCCTGCGCAACATGTACCCCTCTTGTGGCACAAACGCAGTGCCGACCAATTTTAGACAATTCTCCCTAAACCAAACAAGCTCCCTGAAATTGGCCATTACTGGGGAAATGTTTCTGCCACGTCCCTTTTTATGGAGTTTTAGCACTTTTCTCCAGGACAAACAATGGATTGTCGTAGGGGGAAATTGTCGTAGGGGGAAGGGGGTATTTGCTCTCGTGCTGGGGGCAGAATAACCTACCTGTCCTGTACGTAGTATCCCTAAGAAAAGTTGGTAATTTGCTCGTGGTGACGACCATCTTCATTTCTATCCTCTCTTTCGTCTCAAATTCACTTCGCATGCTACACTGACAAAACATTGTTCATCACCTGCCCTGCCACCTAAGTGGCCGAATATCCCTTCGAGATTCGTTCGCGAATTGCTTCCTTAGCGCCGTCCAAAATCCTCTCCATATCATCACTATGCCCCCCGCAGGTCGCGAACCTCTCATCAACCAAAATGCATTACTCCAAAACTACTTCAATTCACTCGAATCGAGAATTGGATACCGATTGGTGTTAGGAGGAACGCGACACTTTGGATACTACGAAAATGACACCTACTGGCCCTTTCCCATCAGTGCGGCGTTGCGAGCGATGGAGGACCGCCTCTTCTCGAATCTCAATTTGAAAGCAGGCTCAAAAGTACTGGATGCTGGGTGCGGGGTCGGAGACGTGGCTATACGAATGGCACAGAGTGGACTCAAGGTGCACGCAATTGATGTCGTGGAGCACCATGTGAAGAAAGCTAATCGAAATATACAACGACGAGGATGGGCGCACGCGATAGAAGTGCAACGCATGGACTATCACCACCTGGATGCCTTCGATGAGGAGACATTCGATGGGGCATATACGATGGAGACTTTCGTACATGCCACAGAACCCGAAGTGGTCCTGGCAGAATTTCTCAGAGTTCTGAAGCCCGGCGGATCGATGGTATTCTTCGAGTACGAACACTCCAATCTCTCGATCGCGCCGAATGGGATGAAGGACACGTGGAAAGAAATCAACAAGTACTCGGCCATGCCATTTTACGATAAGAACGAACAGGGTGGTCTGGAACAATTATTGCAGAAGGCCGGGTTCGTGGATGTGACCGTCCAAGACTACACCACCAACGTGACTCCCATGCTGCGTTTGTTCTTCTTGGCATATATCCCGTATCTCATTGTGAGATTGTTTGGGCTCCAGGCGTACTTTGTGAATTGTGCAGCGGGAGTTGAGGGATACCGAAGTATCGGATACGCCAGGTATGTGGCCATTTCAGCGAAGAAGCCCTTGAGCTCTTCGCCAACCGACGACACGATCGACGACAATGGCCTTCGCGAACGCAACAGGACTGGTGTATGATCTTGTAGCATATATTTTTGGGGGATAGCGGAAAGTACACAGCTAGAAAACGGTTGCTCTCCAAATATTGGCGCGTGAATAGGAGATACCTAGGACTAGAAGCGTTTTCAAAAAATAAATAAACCATGAATTATCGAATATATAAATCTAGAAATAGGCAAGACCCGGAGGATCTTCGATTCCATCAAACCACAAGAGACAAACGAACGATCAAACAATCAAAAATGCAAGAGAAGGGTGAGATATAACGAATGATTTAACGCGTAAAGATCAATCTTGGAGCAGCACTCTGGGTGTAAATGTAACCACGAGTAAAAAATCGTAAATGTTTCGGAACCACATATCAAGGTAACAATATACCATTGACAGCGATTCAGGTGTATGTGTGTTGTATGCTCAGGTCGCATGTTTTTCGCGGAGCATTATGTCGGGTGGAAGAAGGTGGTAAGAGTTGGGCAAAGGAAGAATTTCAATCCGGACTCGATATGGTGCGGGATATCAATCCCTCTTCAAAGGGATCCATAGATAAAACTCAACTCAACTCGACTCAATCCGACTCAATCGACTCAAACCGAATTCAAAACACGATATGCAACAAAACTCTCCATGTCATCTCCAGCCTTAACCATCACGTGTTTAGCCTCTCCCCCCAAAACTCGACTCAACCCTAACTCCACAAACTAAAGATATAAAAATCTAACCAACAATACTCCCCCTGCTTGAAAGAAAACAATTTTGTTAAACTATCCCGTCCCATCGTGAACTTGGAACATGTGATATAGATTTGAAGTTTTGTTGCATATCGCGAAAGTTGTCATAGGGGTTCAGCGGTGTCATACAAGGTTTAGCCGTGTTATGATGGGTTTCCGTGGGTTGAAAGGAGTGTGTCCCGGTCGCTTTTAAGTGTGCACTCCCTATAGGTAGTTAGTACCTTTGGGTTGCTCACTGGAGATGGCTACTCGAGTATGAGTATTCTGCTCATGAGTCGCTCCTTCCTCGAACAACCTACCTTAAACAGCTTTAACCCTTAGAGACCGCGAACTACCACTGGTTCTTTCCCTTGCTTGCTCTCGACCATGGCCTAGGTACCTAAAATAGTTAACCTATTATCCGTTCCCAACCACGAAATCATGGAAAGTGCGTTCGAGAGGTTTTCGCTTAGACTGGAAAGGTGATCCGATGGATACTCTTACAGCCCTGCCTATCTCGAATTAGGCTCGTTTCGTTCAAATCTGGGAGCGTCAAATTCCAGTTGCTTTACAAGACCGAAACGACATTGGCTTGTTATAAAGTAAGGATATGCGGTTCCATTCTGACCACTCCTCTCGGATGGTCTCTCTAGGAGGGGTCTTGATTACAACCAATCCATTTTTCAAGGATTGTGGTGGGGGGTTCTTGGTGATTAAATGAGTTGGAGGATCAATATGTGTAATATAAATGAACGAAGGGAATAAAAGAAAGTTCATAAGAATATCTAGTTTCTACAAGTCGGTAGAAAACAATTCCCTAGGATAGAAAAAGTCTAAGGTGAACAACTTCTACACCCCTAGCCCAAACGATTTTCGAGGATTCTCAACAAAATTTGAAGTAGAGGATGGATTTTGAGTGAGAATTCGAATGTGATAGGAACCATAGAACTCTTTTGTTGTTGCCCTCCCACACTCGCGAATACCTCAAACCCACCGAAATTTTTGTCTTCGTCGGGAGAGCACAGCCACCAAACCCAACTAGGGTATAGAGTCGGTTGGATATTTCTTAATTCCTCTATTTATCTTGGTTATTCAACCTTCAGACGAAGCCTAGGTGGTCAAGATTGAGGCGGAGGTTGTTGCTAAAGAGAAAGCGACAAAACTAATCTAATGACATTGAAGCATCGCATGGCCTTGAAACTACACGTAACTCCAGCAAGAAATTGGAGAGGAGGGGACAGGCGAGCTGCAGGGTCGTCGATTCCTTTCTGTGGAACTTTCGAGAGCCTGCGTCAAGAAATAACTCGCAATTACCGTGTTTACTAGGGAAGAAGGAACTTGAAAGATAAACAGACTGGCAGAAACCTTCTTGATGAGTGAAATCACACCAAGAATTCTTAGGGGTGAAACTCCATCCACACTTGTGGAATCGGGCCATTCGCTGGAATCAAAAACCCGGGACGAGATCCCCAGACAACACGTTGCAGCACTCCTTCTACTGCAACGACAACCTCTCTCCCAATTCATATCATTGTGCTGCTATCAACTTAAACGCCGTGGACCTTCCTTAATCAACACATCCATAAAATCCGTCTTTTCCTTGTCCGACATCTCCTCGTTCCTCCCCGTCGCCTCGGTCGTCTTTTCATTATCCCCAACATCCTTCTTCTGGGTATCATTACATCTTCCAAGCATATTTTTCAAAGACTCAATCTCATCCGTCAACCCCTTATGCATCATCCTCAATTCTTCATTCTCCTCGCTCCTGATCCTCATATCGTCATGCAGTTGTTGGACATAATCCTTCCTCTTCGAACGGCATTTCATCGCTGCCACTCGGTTTCTCTCCAGGAAAGATTCTCGCTTCTGTTTCACTTGGGAAACGCTGAGGACTCGTCGGCTTCGGGGTTTCCCATCTTTGTTAAGAGACGTCTTGGCTTTTTTCGATGCTGTTTGCACTACCAGGTCGTCGGAAACTGTTGTTACTGGAGGGGGACGTTTGGCATTCATTTCGGGGATAGGGTCGTGATATTCTTGCGCCGCTTCCATGGAAAAAGGCGACTCGTACTCAAAATTAGGTGCAGTTTCCATCGCCAGATCATCGGGAATTGTTGTTACTGAAAGAAAATGTTTGATGTGATTTTCTGGAATAGGTTCATGGACCTCTTGCGCCGCTTCATGCGAAAAGGGTGATTCAAATTGAAAGCTCGGTGCTTCTACCGAACGAGAAAAAATGGTGTCAAATTCCGGCATGGCTGTGTCAGACATTCCCAAATCAACTGGCGTGGACGAGAAAGACAGCTCGGGGTCGAAATCAATCGGGGTATAGATGGGTTGGAATGTTTTACTCGTCGTCTCTGGGCTCATGGTTTGAGGAGTGCGAGCGATCGCAGGTCTGATATTGTTAGCATATAGACTGATACCATATCAGAGATATGATTGAGAGCGTACACTACTTGTTGTTCTGGAATAATTACTCTTGGCTTGTTCGGCGCTCTGGCAGACTCTCTGGCTTGCCTAAATCTCCTCTCTATTTCCTTCTGGAACTGCGAGTAGTCCTGTACTGGAGCATCCTGAATATCTGATATTGTTGTTTGCGGCGTACTTTTCGCTTCGCTTGATGGGGGACTTTGTTCTTGCGTCGGATGGTACTGTGGTCCAATCTTTCCGGTGTCTTCTTCCATCTCCAGCAACGACGAGAGGAACGCGGTTCCTGGGGTTGGGAGTGAGTCCATTGTGTTGTCGGTTGTTCGTCAAGTTTGTGAATGTGGCCAGGACTGGAGAATGAATGGAAAAACAAAGTCGTCCTGGCCCTTGGGTGTTCGTTTTTCTCGTGTGGATTCTTCTTTCCAAAGCCTCGATCCCAGATCGATTTTTTGAAAAGACCAACACAACAATCCCATCCTCCCCATCGTGAATAGCTATGCACCTCCAGCCTCGGTAGGAAAACAGGGTCCGGAGCTCACATCCGGTAAAGATGGGCAATGGAAGGAAGGGCTGGCCCAGTCTTTTTCTGCTCAGTGAGGTCATCGCGCTGATCCAACAACGGGAAACTCCACCTGCACCGCGAGTTGTCCAGTAAGATGCCTGTGTACCCACCTTTCTCTTCCTGGGTGGACTCATCCTGCTCATTTATTATTGGTTCCGTTGATCAATCTGGGGCCCAGGGGTCCTCCACTCTTTCCGAAACTCTGAAAATCGTCATCGTGGAATTGTGGAGCTGCTCATGGGATTCATTCGTTTGCCATACTTGGGAAAATCTTAACTTAATGGGGTACTTCGCATTTGCCACTTGTACTTATAACGAAAATTTAAATTAAATGGTAAGGTACATTTGTATGGCGAATCACGGCGGTTCACACTACGAAAAACTTTTATGTGTTCGCAGAATGGCATTGTGGAGAGTGCTTAACGTACTCGAGTAGGCGGCTCCTTTAAAAGGTTTCTAGGGTTCGTTCAACCGAAGCACGGCGGAGCAGTTAAGTAGTATGCAGTGTAACCGTTTTAAAATACAACGGTTAGGTTAATTCATGGAAAAGACACGATTAGCACGATTCTATAACGACTATCTTAAATCAGCGTTAAGGTAGTATAAAAATAACTAATAATAATATTTTAATATAAAACTATATAAGAAAGTACTCTATAGACAGAGTAATATATTCGAGTATAACTTCTATCCGACCTCTAAAAATACCTATATACCTTAGTCTACGATATAACTCCTGTAAGTCTCCTTAATTCTTCTAGTAAATTACTAACGAGAGATTTAATAATAACGTTACCTTCTCGATTATTGTCAAGGGTTACACCCGTGGAGTGAGTCTTGGAGTACTCCAGCGACGTAAGCACGTGACCTCGCTTAGTAACGCAACGCATTGATCGCAACGCATTGACTTGACGAAACCTTCGAGAGTACTCTTAGTAGAACTCTCTAGAATGTATAGACTAGGTATATAAGGTAGTAAGGACTCAACTATAGAGAGGACAATCGAATCTTCTTATATATAGATAGCCTCTATAGTTTAATTTAAAGTATTTACTATAAGCTCTAATATTAGATTCGATTTTAAAAATAATAATAAGTCTTTATAGATAATACTAGAATATAAGAGCCTTTTCGGCAAATACTAGAACTTAAGAGCCTTTATAGTAATACTAGAACATAAGAGCTATTTATAATAATACTAGAACTTAAGAGCTATTTATAATAATAATAGAACTTAAAAGCTATTTATAATAATACTAGAACTTATAGGCCTTTATAGTAATACTAGAACTTATAAGCTATTTAATAGTATTTATAGAACTTATAGATAATAGAAGAACTATAGAAAGACGATATACTAAATAAGCTATCTATCTAGTTCTTATAGTATATTTAAAAGTAGTAAAGTTAGTTACTAACTACTTAAGAGAACGAAAGACTATAGATTATAAACGAGAAAGCTTACTTATAGCTAGTCTATAACGATAATAAACCTAGAAAGTCTCTTTCTCTACTACTAGAGTTCTATAGAGAATTAGATAAGCTAGAAGCTTAGTTATAATAAGTATAAGCTAAAATTAAAGTCGACTATTATAAATATATAGAATATATTAAATTTTAGATACTTAATAGATCGTTATAGAGTAAGATACTCTATAGAATAGAAGTATAGATATAGAAATAAGGTAATTATTATAAACTATATACTAATATATAATATATAAAGACTAGATAGCGTTCTAATAGATTAAAGTACTATTTATATATAAACTCTTAGAAAGGTATTAGTATAATAGTAAGCTAGTAATATAGAATCTTATTATATTAGTATAGATTATATAATAGAGTTCTTATATAATAGAGTTCTTAGAGGCTATTAGAGTCCTTAATATTTAGAACTCTCTTTAAGCGAGAGACTCTAATAGAGATGTTTCTCTTAAGTAAGAGACTCTAAGTAGAGAACGAAGGTTCTATATAAGACTAGTATGTCTACTATTAGATAGAAGCTTTGTACTTAACTTAATATTATATTATTATTACTATTCTAATAGCTTTATAGTTAAGTAATAAGTTTATCTCTAAGTAAATACCTAGTTCGCGATTAAACCTCTTTATAAGTAATAAACTCTAGCGATACTTAGTTATCTTAGTTAGTTAGTTTAAGAATCGTTATACTTTAAGTATCTAAGCTTAGAAGTTCGAATCGTAATATCTCTAAAGGCCGCTTCTATTACTAGCTCTAGCGCTAGTATCGTTAATAT
Organism: Hymenoscyphus scutula; assembly: GCA_001399465.1. Lineage (NCBI taxonomy): Eukaryota > Fungi > Ascomycota > Leotiomycetes > Helotiales > Helotiaceae > Hymenoscyphus > Hymenoscyphus scutula. The sequence continues at coordinate 123,979 of LKTO01000083.1, forward strand.
ATTAATCTAGAGCACGCCTACTACGTCCTAGAAAATAACTACTCTAGACAACGATAATAACAAGAGTATACTAGACGTACTAGAGCTATATAGAGTTAAAGCTCTTAAGATAATATAAGTTAAGCTATCTAACACCTACTATAGTAAATAATAAGAGTTAGAGTTATTTCTACTTTAAATAGAAATCTACTTTAACTTTAATAAAGATAAGTTTAATAGCGATAGTATAATATTATCTATCTTCGCTATCTTATACCTTTAAGAGACTACTCTTAAATAGATATAACTATATCTAGAGAACTTTTTTATATATAAAGCCTTAGCTAGAAGTATAGTAAACATCTAATTAATATTTAGATCTTAGAATAGATTTAAGATTACTATATACTAAATGTTTAGTAATATTAATATAGTTAAGACTATAGTATATAAGCTACTTAACTTATACTAAACTAGATCTATAATTAATTATATAAATAAATTCTAATAATATAGAAATAAGATAGAGTAGAATTCTCTCGCTCTTATAGAACTCTTCTATAGAGAACTTAATATTAAACTATATAAAGAAATAGCGCGATAAAATCTCGATTATAAAGATATTACTACTATAATTAAAGAAGTAATCTATTTAGATAACTATCTATAGGAATTTAAGAAAATTAATCTCTATCTAGAATTTAAAAAATATAATAAGTAGAATCGACTAGACTACTAGAACGATTAATAAGTAAACGCTATCTAGAAAAGAACTTCTAGAAAGCTAGAACTCTTCTAGAAAGAACGAAACTAATAATATAAGTAGAATCTCTACTTCTTATATAGTCTGTCTAGCTATAGAGTAAGTAACTATTATAAGAAGGCTAATTCTTTAAGAAGGTATTAAGCTAATACTATAACTAGAAAGAAAGTAGCTCTACTTAAGAAGTTTAATCTATCTAATAAAGAGTAGAAAGCTTATAGATATAGAATATAAGTAGAAGATAAGGATAATTCTATTCTTAAGTAATACTATAAGAAATAATCTAAGTCTAAATATAATCTACCTCTATAATATAATATAGAAATAGTAGAGTTATTATTAGAATTATTATTAGAGTTATTAGACTTATCTAATAAAGAATATAACTAGAATAACGAATCTTATCTAGAAGAAATATAGGTTTTTATAGAATATTTTAAATATAGTAACTAATAGATAGGCCTTAATAGAAACAAGTTAGACTTTTAGACCTCTTATATAACTAGAGAGTAGAATCTAGAAGTACTAGAATAATTTTAAGTTTAAAGTAATCTTCTAATAAGTATTATCTTTAGAAACCTTAAAAGTAACCTAGATACTATAGAAGAAAAGTCTAATATATAATCTCTTAAAGACCTCTTTAAGATATTAATTATATTATAGAGAGAGAGAGACTAACCTTTTAACTAACTATAAGTAGAAGAATACTAGGCTCTAGAAGTTATATTAGAAGATATAATTATATAGTAAAGATACTACTTAAGATCTATATTAGTATAGAAAACTAAGAAATAGTTTACTAGTAATAAATCTAACTATAGCTAAGTTATAGAATAGTAAATAAATCTACGCTATATCTAAAAGTAACTTAGAATAAGTAATACTCTACTCTTAGAGAAGTAATCCTTAAGTAGCGAAAGCTAGTTAAAGAGAGTATAGTTTTAAGGTTTATTTTATTAGATCTAAAATCTATACTATATTAGAAGATAGATAGTTAATAGTAACTATAAAGATTAGAGAAAAGGAACTTTAGGTTATAATTAACTTAGAAGCGATAGATAACTTTCTCTTCTTATTAGTACTTAAGAAGCTAAACATCTCTATTAAGAGAACAGGACTATACTATCTAGGTATAGTCGATAGAATAGATATAGTATATTAAAACAGAGTTATTAATTAGTAAATAATTCTAATATAAATTACTATTAAAGAATACTACTTAGATATATAATTTAATATTATTAAGATTAGAAGCTAGAACGTAATACTTAGTATACTATAGATTAGAGAATATAATCTTAATATTAACTAGAAAGTCTAAATAATAACTTTTAGCTAATATAACTATAAAGAATCGTAGCTATAACTATATAGCTAGAACGAGGTTAGCGCTACCTTTTCTAAGGCGCTAGAACATCTTATCGAGAGTTCTCTATAGGTTAGTAAGAAAGCTAATAACGAAATATCTATATAGTATAGAGAATTCGTAGAACTATTTAAGAACCTAGAGAACGTGCGAGCTCTACTAGAATATTATTTATAGGATTATAAGATTAAATTAAAAGAGAGTTATAACCTTAAGAAATAGAAAATATAGCCTTATAGCTAGATTAAGCTATAACGCTTTAAAAGCTATATCGTCGAAGGTTTAAAGAAAGGTTATATTTAGAGATCTAAATCATCTATTCTATTAAATATACTAGTCGTTAGTAAAAAGAATAACCTAATAGGTTAAGTCTATATCGACTATCGAGATGTAAATAATATAATAATTAAGGACGCTTATCTACTACTAGAAGGATAATATCTACTAGATAGAATTAGCTCTACTAAGATATTTATAAAACTTAACTAATAGAACACTTATATCTTAATTAGAATTAAGGTAGACGATAAGTAGAAAACTACTTTTAGATTACTCTTAGAACTCTATAAGTATATAGTAATACTATTTAGGTTAGCTACCGCGCTAGTAACCTACTAGAGGTAGAATAATAATATTCTAGAAGGTCTTCTAGAGGTAACCGTTATCTACTATCTAGATGATATTCTAATCTACTTAGATAAAGTAGAGAAATATAAGAGTTATATATATAAAGTTATAAAAAGACTTACTATAGTAAACTCTTAACTTAAACTATTAAAATATAAGTTTAGTATATCTTATATAAAGTTTCTAGGCTAGATAATCTCTCTAGAAAGAATAGAAATTAACCTATATAAAATAAGAGATATTATTAACTAGAAATTACTAAAAAACGTTAAAGATATTTAACGTTTCTAGAGATTCGCTAACTTCTACTATTAGTTTATAGTAGACTATACTAGAATATCTAAACTAATAACGAACCTTATATATAAAGGAGTACCTTTTATATAGAACGAGATCGTAGAGATAGCCTTTTAGATAATAAAGAAACACTTTACTAAGAAACTAATTCTATATAGCTATAATCTAGAGAAACTAAGTACTATAGAAATAGACTTATTAGATATAGTAATAGATACTATATATCTATAACTAGACGAAAACAAGAAATTAATACCTATAGTCTACTACTTAAGAACGTTAGACCTAGTATAGTAGAACTATACTATATTTAAGAAGAAACTACTTACTATAGTCTTTACTTTAGAGTATTAGAAAATCTACTTCTAAGAAACGAAACATTAGATAATAGTTCTTACTAATTATACTAATCTTCGAACCTTTACTATAACTAAAGAACTTATAAGTAAGCGCCTTACTAGGTAGTTAGAAACTCTATTATATTATAATATTATTATCTAATACGTTATAGAAATAATAAATCTAAGAGTAGATACTCTTAGTTATAAACTAGGCTATAAAGAAGCTAGAGAATATACGAAGATAGTAATATTAAAAGAACTATCTAATAGAGACTTAGCTCTAATAGTTTATTAAATTATAGCTATATAGATAGTAGATCTATAGCTAGATATAATCTAGAATATATATAAAGAAAGGAACTAGTACTATAATAGAAAATTATAGGTTCTAAAAGAATATATAAAGTAGTTTATTAGTAAGTACTATTTAGTATCTACTTATAGATATTAAGGAATATAGAGAACTACTTAGTAAATAAAATAATAATACTTTATAGATTATCTACTAACGATTATTAAGAAGGTAATAAAGAAGTATAATATCTATATCTAGAATAAGGCTTTACGCTAGCTACTATATAGATAGATAGATACTACTTCTATTCTATAGACATCTTAGAAATTAGTCTCTTAGGATTTTATTATTAAACTAACGTTTTTCTCGAGTAAGCTAATTACTCGAGTAAGCTGATTACTTAAATACTAAAACGCGATACTTAACTTAAAATTAAAATACTACTACTTAACTAAGCCTAACTCTCTAATAAAGAGAGTTATATTCTTTTAGCTATCTAAGCCTTTAATTCAGGTTATTTAAGAAGTATACGAGCTTATATTAAAGCCTACGACGTGTCTTATATAACTCTCTATAACCGAATACACGAAATCTCTTCGCGACGCGATACTTCTTCTAATACTTAAAGACTTACCTTTAAAGAGGAGCTAGCTATTATATAATATATTCTTGACCTAGACTCGCGTAGGTTCTCACCTTAGCTAGTAGCTGTTTAAGAAATAGTAGACCTTCTTCTCTCTAAATATAATATACCTCTAGTAGATAAGAATTAGACTTCTACCTTTATTAAACGTTATATAGAGATTAAAACGAAATTCGACTATAAGTACGATTATAAAAGAGTGTAGTACGAAGACTCTATAGTTATTAGAGACTAGTTTAGGTTTATATAAAATATAATTACTAAATATAGAATTATAGAGAAGGATATATATAACTTCGACGAAGCTAGGTTTCTTATAGAGGTTATTATAACTACTAGAGTTATTATAAACTTAGAGTTAAGGAATCGTCTAAAGACTTCTTAGCTAGGAAATAGAGAGTAGGTTTTAATTATATAAGATATAAACTTATATAGTTAGATACTTCCTCTATTTATTATTTTTAAGAGATAGTACTACCTCTCTACTTAGTATAAGAACTTAGGACTTCTATAAGACTAGGTAATTATACTAAGTAAGAATAGATAGATAATAAACGAGATTAGATTTAAGTAGATTTAGTACTTTAATAAGTATATAAAGAGTTATATAGTTAAGCGATATAGACTCCTTGTTCTTAATAGCTATAAGTTATATATTTTAGTTTAATTTTAGTAATACTATTAGAATAATAGTATTATTACTCTCTATATACTACTATACTTATCTTATATTCTATAGCCTCTT
>LKTO01000831.1:0-16838 GCA_001399465.1 Hymenoscyphus scutula
CTTTCTAGATATAATTATAAAAGAAGCTATTACTTATCTATCTATAAAAATTATCTCTACTATAGTAACTAACTTTCTATTCTTAGAATTCGCTATATATAACTCTTTAACTTATATTAGAAAAATAACGTTCTCGCTACTAGTATATCTAACTCTTATACTAGATTTATCTATATTCTATATATATTTAGCCTTATAGATCTTATAATATATAGATATAGCTATATATTAATTAAACTATTTATAGATCTTATCTTTAGTATAGAATTTAAGATAGTTAAAGGTAATAGACTTTATATTAATTATATAGAGGTAAGTATACTCTTTTAACTACTTATAAAACTAGAACTCGAATAGAGTCTTTTAAGAGAGTATTTAGACCTAGAGAATTAGCTAATTATCTAGAATAAGAATAGAAAGTATTATCTATTTTAAGTTTATAATAGCTACTTATACTATAGAGTAAGTAGCCTCTAGGTCTATCTTCTACTACTTATAATAATACTAACGAATAGCCTTCTTCTAGCTCTTATTTAACACTTTATTATTCTCTCTATAAGTGTTAAATATATCTTCTAAATTCTATACTCTCTCTCTTACTCTCTTTACTATCTTCTATATCTATTTATCGTTAGTATAGAATATTCGAGCTTCTATAATTATACTTTCGCTAATATTCTACTTCTTTACTTACTTAATAGCGCTATATATACGCTTCTTCTTTTTAGCTTTTATAGATAGTATAGATATAAAGAGTAGACTACTACGAATAGATTCTATTTTAGTAATTTAGAATAAATAAGATAGTAGTAGAAATAATTAAGATAGTATATATATATATAAAATTAGTAGAGAGCTAATCTATAGTATTATAGAAGACACTTACTTATAAGAGATACTTACTTTCGCGAACCTCTAGCGAAGCGATAGAGAAGAGAAACCGACTATTATAGTTAATAATATTTTGAATTTTATCTAGATTAATTTCTATTCTTTCTAGAGATATTATCTAGCTTAAGAACTTTATATAAGTTACTCTAAACTTATATTTTAATAATTTAAGTTAAGAATTTACTATAGTAAGTCTTTTTATAACTTCTTATATATAACTCTTATATTTCTCTATTTTATTAGAATAGATTAGAATATTATCTAGATAATAGATAACTATTATCTCTAGAAGACCTTCTAGAATATTATTATTCTATCTCTAGTAGATTACTAGTATAGTAGCTAACTTAAATAGTATTACTATATACTTATAGAGTTCTAATAGTAATCTAAATTTAGTTTTCTATTTATTATCTACTTTAATTCTAATTAAGATATATATATTTCGTTAATTAAGTTTTATAAATATCTTAGTAGAGCTAATTCTATCTAATAGATATTATTCTTCTAGTAGTAGATAAGCGTTCTTAATTATTACTTAATTTAATTCTTAGTAATTAATATAGACTTAACTTATTAGATTATTCTTTTTACTAATAACTAGTATATTTAATAGAATAGATAATTTAAATCTTTAAATATAACCTTTCTTTAAACTATCGATAATATAACTTTTAAAGTCTTATAGTTTATTCTAGTTATATATCTATATTTTTTATTTCTTAAGATTATAACTCTTAATTAATTTAATCTTATAATTCTATAAGCGATATTCTAGAAGAGCTTATAAGTTCTTAGAGTTCTTAAATAATTCTATAAATTCTCTATACTATATAGATATTTTATTATTAGCTTTCTTACTAATCTATAGAGAACTATTAGTAAGATATTCTAGTATATTAGAAGAGATAGCGCTAATATTATTCTATCTATATAGTTATAAGTATAAACCTTTATAGTTATATTAGCGAAAAGTTATTTTCTAAGTTTTCTAGTTAATATCTAGATTATATTCTCTAATCTATAGTATACTAAGTATTACGTCTTAGCTTCTAATCTTAATAATATCGAATTATATATCTAAGTAGTATTATTCGATAGTAAGTTTCGTTAGAATTATTTACTAGTTAATAACTCTATTTTAATATACTATATCTATTCTATTAACTATATCTAGCTAGTATAGTTCTATTTTCTTAATAGAGACGTTTAGCTTCTTAAGTACTAATAAGAATAGAAAGTTATCTATTACTTCTAAGTTAATTATAACCTAAAGTTTCTTTTCTTTAATCTTTATAGTTACTATTAACTATCTATCTTCTAAGATAGTATAGATTTTAGATCTAATAAACTAGACCTTAAAACTCTTATTTCTTCTATTAGTTTCTACTACTTAGAGATTATTTATCTAAGAGTAGAGAGTTTCTTAGTTTAAATTACTACTAGTTATAATATAGTTTATTAGCGAGTTGATTATATAATTAAGTTAATTACTAAAAATATATATAAAAAACGTTTATATAACTCTAGTAAAAATCTATAATTCTTAATTAAAATTAATAAAATTAAAAAATTAACTTTATTACTATTTAAATAGATAATTTTAAAATTTTAGAACACTTACTAGTTATAACTAATAATTCGCTTAAAATTACCTTTATATTTATTAAAAAAAAATTTATTTCTTTAATAACTTAGTTATTATAATTAATTAGTAACTAAGATTTCTACTATTACTTATATATAATATAATAAAGTAAAGTTTTTAATTTTATTAATTTTTATTAAGAATTATAGATTTTTACTAGAGTTATATAGATGTTTTTTATATATATTTTTAGTAATCGACTTAGTAATATAATCGACTCGCTAATAAACTATATTAGTATAGACTATTTACTATTCTATATTTATACTAGAATTAGATCTATTACTTATAAACTATTTCTTAGTTTTCTATATAGATATAGACTCTAGATAATAGTATTTCTATATAATTATATCTTCTAATATAACTTCTAGAGTCTAATATTCTTCTACTTATAACTAATTTCTCTAGCTTATATATATCTCTAGTAAAAGTCTACTAAAAGGTTTCTCTTTTTTACTCTACTATTACTACTTTAACTATAGCTAGAGTAGATAAATCTTATTAGATTAACTTAGTAGTAGTAGTATTTAAAAGAGAAGAGTATAGTAATTATATTAAGATAGCTAAGAAGTATAGATATAACTATACTACTATCTTATAAAGGATTAGAGGCTTAACTAAGATATATAGAGAGGTAATCGCGTTTTACTACTAATTACTTACTAGAGAGTAAGAGAAGGTTCTAATTTAGTAGATTAATAAGCTTATAGACTAAGAAATACTACTAACTTCTTCTATTATTAAGAACCTTATAGAATAGATATATAAGAGTAAGGTAGAGAAGAACTAGACTAGCGAATTTATTCGAAGATATAAGAATATATTATATAGTAGCTATCTTAAGAATATTAAGAATCTAAGAGTTATAGCTAAATATACGTCTATATTTATACTCTTCTTTACTTTAGTATTTATACTTTTTCTCTCTACTATTCTTACTTTAAGTCTAGAGACTAATATTATCTTATTTCCTTAGCTTATATAAATTATTAAGAAGTATAATATTACTATAGATAATATCTATAACTTTAATAAGAAGAGCTTTCTTATAGAGTTTAACCTATCTATAAAGCGTATAATAAGTTACTTAGTATATAAGAAAGAATGTATTACTAAGAATAAGTAAGATAGTTCTAGAGAGTTTATTTCTCTACTAGTATATATCTTAGCTATTAGATAAGCGATCTCTTCGCTTCTTATTTATAAGAGCTATTTAGAAGACTCTAATATATATTTTAGTTCTTTAGAAAATAGCTAGTTATCTAATATCTTTAGTCTAAAGTAGCTAGAAAAGATCTTTAAACTATATAAAAAACTAAAGAGTATAAGAGCTTACTAACTCCTTCTTATAGATAGCTACTTCTTATATATTAATATAAAGTTTATTAACTTTACTAACTAATATTATATTATTATTATAATTTTATCTTCTTATACTATATATCGGTTCTAGTCTCTCGATATAGGCCTCTTCTAGCCTCTTACTTTATACTATAGTAATAAGCTTAATAAACTTATATAAAGAGCTAGTAGATTAGTCTTAATATCTAAGCGCTTTTTCTTCTAAATGTTTAAGAATATCTAGAATCTTACTTTTATAGAATAGAATATTATATATATCTTCGAGAAGGCTAGAATATAGCTAGTTTAGAGAGAAAGAATAGTTATATAAGTAATAAAGTTTACTTTAACGATCTAGAAACTTATAAAAGATATAAAAATACCTCTTACTTTAAAGATAATACGACGCGCGTTCTTAGACTTTAAGAAGTCTCTCTTAAAGCTTAAAGTTTATAAGGTCTTTTCTTTACTATAGACTCTTTCTTCTAAAGTCTCTATACTAGAGTATAAGAATAGTAGACTATAGATAGCTATTATACTTAAGAATTAGAAGAGAAAGAAGAGTAAGAGACTTAATCTTTATAAGGAAATAAGTAAGAGAGTAGAAGTATACTTCTCTAGAAAGGTAGTACGAGCTCGAGAGTACTAGTTTAAGAAAGAAAAGGCTTTAGAGGCTAAAGAAGAGGTAAAGAAGTAGAGAAGAGTTATTAGAAAGGCTAATACACTTATAAGATAATATAAGAAGAAGGAGTTAGCTAATATAAGAGTAGAAGATTAGCTCTATAAGAAGCTAGCTACTATAACTCTAAAAGCTCTAAAGTAGAAGAAGAGTATATATATTATACTAAAGAAGTCTACTCTAAGTATATCTAAGGCTAAGAAGAGAGCGAAAAAGAGACTAAAAGAGCTTAAAAAGCTAAGTAAAAAGATTAATCTTTCTATTATACTTCTAGATTAAGAAGTAGCTCTAGTAGTAGAGGAAACTTAGCGAGAACGATATATTAGACTACTACTTCGTACTTATATATAGTCTTTTATACTTATTATCTAATTAAATACCTTTTATCTATCTCTATACTTAATTATATATAGTTCTAATATATAGTTATTATTCTATATAGCTTTTTATATAGAGAGATAAAATCTAAGAGATAAGCTTTTACTAGAGACGTATATAAGCTAGAGAAATCGATTAGTTAGTCGAAAGGTTACTCTCTTTCTCTCTATTCCGCGATTACTATTTTAAAGATATCTTCGATATATTAGACGTTTAGTTTTCCTTCTATAGTTTCTAGACTACTTTCGAGATTTCTAAAGATAATACTTATTAGATTATTACTTTAGACTTAATATTAGCCTAGTACTTCTAGGTTCTATTCTCTAGTTCTTTAAGAGGTCTAAAAGTCTAATTTAATTCCTTTAAGATCTATCTATTAGTTTTCTTATATAAAACATCTAATAAATATCTATATTTCGTCTAGATAAAGTTCGTCGTTCTAGTTATATTCTTCGTTAGACGAGTCTAATAACTCTAATAAGAATAATAAGTCTAAGAAAGACTCTACTATTTTAATTTCTTATTATAGTAGTAATATATATTTAGACTTAGACTAACTATTGTAGTATTATTTAAGGATTAGACTATTCTCGGTTTCTACTTATATTCTATATTCGCGAGCCTCTAGCTCTTTATTAGATAGTCTAATTTTCTTAAGTAATACTACTTTCTTTCTAATAGTAGTATTAACTTAATAATTTTTAGAAGAATTAGTCTTCTTATAGTATTTACTTACTCTATAGCTAGCTAGACTATATATAAAGTAGAGGTTCTATTTATATTATTATTTTTATTCTTCTTAGAAAAGTTTCTTTTATTTTAAGAAGTTCTTCTACTAATAGCTCTTCTTACTATTAAAAAGTTATTATATAGTAGCGTTAAGTTCTATAGAGTTACCTCTATCTTGTCTATTACTTTAGTTTACTTAATATCTATAGTTACTCTTTTTCTCTACGTTATATTTATAGTTTTAGTTGTCGATTTAATAGCTTTATTAGTAAGTTTACTTAAGTTATTAGAGAAGTTATCTCTAGCTAATTTATCTTTTATATTATTCTTAAGTCTTTAATAAAACTATTCTTATAGAGCTTTATTATTCTATTCTATATAAGCTAAGTATTACTAAAATTATAAAGCGTACTAGGCTACTAACCTCTTCTAGATTAAGGTATATAAGACTTAAACTACCTTCTTATTTATATCTATATCCTTAAAAGTCTAGTTTATCTCTTCTTTAAACTCTTAAAGGTTTCTAAATAAGTCTTATATATAGTTAGATATTAATATAGAGACTTTACTATCTATTATCTTATTTATCTAAAAATCCTCTAGATAAGATTCTATCTAGTTATAGACTACTTCTTCTAAACAAGTTATAATCTAAATAACTTAGTCTATCTTAGAGAGAAACTAGCTAGCGTAGAGAGCTAAGTATATAGATACTTTTATAAGAAACTCTATAAGTTTCTCTAGCGATCTATTAAAGGTCTTAGAAAGAGAAATCTTAACTTCCTTCTAAAGTACTATAACTAGAGCTAGAGTAGATATAGGCGTAGCTATAGCCGCTAGTATAGTTACTAGTAGAGTACGCGAGAATAATAAAGTAGTTAATATCGTTTCGATTTAAACTTCTAAGCTTAGATACTTAAAGTATAACGATTCTTAAACTAACTAGCTAACTAAGTCTCGTCGAGTTAGATTACTTATAAAGAGGTTTATACTAGAGTAGTTTACTTAGAGATAAACTTATTACTTAACTATAAAGCTATTAAGGTAGTAATAATAATATAATATTAAGTTAAGTATAAAGCTTCTATCTAATAGTAGACGTACTAGTTATATATAGAACCTTTCTACTTCTAGATCTCTATAGATCTATAGACTCTTTTAGATCTTATCGAGATCCTTAGAGGTCTATTATATAACTATATAAGATCCTTAGATTACTTAGCTAATCTAATTAATCCTCTTATACTATAAGTTTCTAGGCGGTAAGTCTAGAGCGGTATACTTACTCTATTAGAATATCGTCTAGATATATAATTTATAATAGTAAGCTTTCTTAATAATATATAATTCGATTTTTAACTAGTATAGTCTATAAAAGAGTATTAGTTAGATTATAAGAGATCTAAGAGACCTAAGAGCTAGCGTCTATAGAGAAGAGTCTAGAAGGCGTTAGAGTTTATAACTTAATAATAAGCTTTAAAATAACTACTTCTAGATTAAAAGAAACTAAGCTAGCTCTATAGAATCTAGATTTAGTATTTTAGGTTATTATTAACTAATTATAAGCTATATAAAATACTAAAAAGAACTCGACCTTAGTTATATAGTTAATATAAGTCTTAATATAAGTCTTAATTTATCGTCTATATATATATTTAAGTATACTAAAATATCTAATATTAAGTAGCTAGATAAGATAAGATAAATTAGAAGATAGATCGAGAGATATAATATTATTAGCTATATAGTACTTCTAGAATCTTACTAATTTATAACTCTTATATCTATTAAGAATAAGTATTTAATATAGTTATTTTATATAACTATAAGTATATTTATTAAAGTATTAAAGCTATTCTAGATCTATCTTATTATTTATCTATCTATTATAAGTTATTTTAATAATCTAATTATTAGAGAGGCCTTATTTAGTATACTAGCTAGAGAGATAATATTTTCTCTTTATAACTAAAAATAGAGAGATACTTCTTTCTTTACTATTAATATAAATAATTACTATAGTCTATTTCTAATTCTCTAGCTAAACTATCTTATCTCTACTATATCTATCTATATAAGTAATAACTATAGTTAGAGAATATATCTATTATAAAGTCTATCTTATCGAAGTTATAGAAATCGTAGTTCTAGATTCTATATTTTACTTCTATATTCTATACTAGTTAAAACTATACTCTAATTAGCTTAGAATCTTTATATAAGACTTTTTAAAAGTTATAAATATAATTAAAATATATCTTTAATTCTAGTTTATATTATATAAATTAATATATCTAGAGCTTTCTAATATATTCTTCTTCTTATAATTTAAGAATATAATTTACTATATCTTTAATATTAGTAAGCTAAGATATAAATTCTCTTATATCTAGATTAAGTATATATCGAATAATTATTTCCTTCTCTAGTTTATTTAATTTATAACAATTAGATCTAGTTTCGAGATAAGAAGTTTAGCTAGCTATTTAGTATTATAGTATTATTTTAGAGACTTTATAGATTTTTATAGTAGAGCGATAACTAAGTTTTTTAGATGTTCGAATAGCCTTAATAGCTAAGGTAATTTATACTTCTTAAGTATAAACTTCTATATTTAGTTATAGAGAAAACGCGTCTTAAAGATAGTAGATAGTAGAGTAGAGAAAAGTATACTACTCGATAATATATACTACTTAATAATAAACTATATTATATAATAAGTATATATTACTAGTTAGTTAGTTATATAGCTACTTTTAGTAGATAATCTATTTAGTTAAGAAGAGTTTTATTCTTTATTCTCGCGTTTTTATATTCTTATATCTCTAAGCGATAAAGATTTAGCTAAGAGATTATAAGCTTATAGAGTATTATAGACCTAGTTACTACCGAGTATATAACTCGCTTATAGCTACTCGCCGACGTCTATAAAGCCTACTATTTCTAGCCTAGTCTAGAACTATTTCTATAATAGATTAACATTTCTATACTTATTAATTCCTTAGCTATCTCTATATTATAGAACCTCTAGAAGTCTTCTCTTTTCTTCTCTTCTCTTCTATAGCTTTAGATCTTTAATAGAACTACCTCTTACTCCTCTAATTATCTACTATATCTATATCTACTATAGGTAAGAATAACTACTAGAGAGCTAGTAGATTAGATTTATTATATTATCTAAAGCTCTCTTCTTTCTCTCTATTTACTACTACTTCTAGAAAGGATTAGAATATCTATTATAATTCTAATAAGATATCTATAGTCTATATAGACTATATATAGATGCTACTAGCGCTTTATATAGCTCTGTATACCTGCGCCTACTACTATATATAAGAGCCTAGAGCTCTTCTACCTATACTCTCTATTCTTATAACTAAGTTGTCTATAATAATGTCTACCGACTAGCCTACGAACGCTTAATAGCTTACTATAGCCTTAGAACAGGTCTATATACTACGAGTACAACTAGAAGACGTCTATACTTCTCTACGAGAGAATACCTCGTCTAAAACTAGATAATACTAGTCGTTTATAGTTAAGCTTAAGGATACTAAGCCTCTAATAGATAGCTTATCTCTCTTCTTCAACAACTAGAGGATCTAGATTAAGAATAAGTTCCTTATTAACGCCTCTATGTTTAAGCTAGAGAAAGCTAAGATAGCCTACGTTTTCAACTATATAGCTAATATTACTTAGAAGTATCTCGCGCTCTACTACTAGAAGAGACCTAAGCTGTTTTAGTCTATAAAGGAAATAATTATATATCTTATAGATATTCTAGAGAACCTGTTTAAAGTGTAGAACGCTTATATTAAATTCTACTAGCTTACTATAAGAGATGATAAGACTTTTATAACCTTCTATACTTACTTCTTATACCTTATAGATACTAGACAGATACCGACGAACGACTTATAGTCTAACCTATATAATAAGCTTACGCTACCTCTATAGTAGTCTATCTTACTATTCTTAGACGTCTTACTTATAAGTATAGCTCTAGTAAATAAGTATTAACTAGTTAATAAGAACTTATAAAGACTTTAGCTCTATAGAAGTAACTTATAGACCGCTTATCTCTCTCTCTAGGCTATAACTATCTCTATAACCTTCTACCTAGCTAGAACTTTTACTACTACTTAAACTACGTTCTATATAGCCTTTTCTACCTTAGCTCTCTACCTTTATAGACTATTATATAAACTAACGCCTACTTATAAGAATCTAGACAACGCCTACTTTAAGTATAGAAAGGCTAGTTACTATACTTATAAGTACTCTAAGAACTCTAACCTTATTATAAACGTTAATAAGCTTATAGAACCTATATCTAACTTAGAATAGTTAGAAAACAACTAAGTCTAAAGAAAGTCTTTCTTCTAGACTTACTTTACTAAGGTTCTAGCTACTTAGCTATTAATCTAAGTTAGCTACTTAGAGGAAAATAGTTTATAGTCTCTTATAACTTAGTTTTTAATAGATATAGATTTAAAACCTCTACTCTAGTTAATACTAGAGTAAGTAGCTTTATACTTATTAGTATAAAGTTCGCTTAGTAGCTAGCTCGCTTCTTCTCTTTAACTATTTATACTCTTTCTACTTCTATTATAGTCTATAGCTTTAATAGATAGAGTTAATAGTTTATAGACTATTATATTATTCTTTACTTATATATAGATAGCTATAAATAGTATAATATCTCTATAGTCCTCCTTAATACTAGCTATTAGAACCTTATTCTTAGGCGTATATAGTTTAACTAGCTTAATATATACCTTAACTCTCGCTAGCGCTAACTTATCTAGCTTATAGATCTCTCTTCTTTTTCTAACCTAGTCTAGCTACACCTTCTAGACTCTAAGATTCTAAAGACCTAGCTCTTAAACCTAGATTACTAAGCTAACGTAGATCGCTATAATTAGGCTCTAGAGAAACAGGTTATACGTAAATACTAGGATAACCTATAACCGTTCGTAGGCCTTATCGACGAGCTACTAGTCTCTTAGATCCTAGCGCGCCTACCTACTACACCTCTAGCTATATGTTATAGCGAGTACTAGAACCGCTAGAACAATTTATAAAATATAAACCGCGCTCTTATAGGTTTAGATATCTATAAAGCCTCTATAGTACGCTCGAAACGTATACGCCTTAACCTACTACTAGTAGACATCGCTACTATCGATACTACTATATATTACTATAATCTATAAGATACTAAAGTTATAGCCTTTAGTACCTCTCTTTATAAGATTAATTACTTAATAGAAAAAGAGTTTATAGAAAGCCTCTCTAGAGCCTATAAGAACCTTATAGATGTTTTCTCTAAAGCTACGTCTAATACTCTTCTCTCTTATCGTCTATATAACTATAAGATTAAACTTATAGACGAGAATATAGACGACTTATTCTATAGCTCTCTCTACTACTAGTTAATAGATAAGCTTAAGACTATAAAATAATACCTTATTAAGAACCTTTATAAAGGTTTTATTAAAGCTAGCTAAGCTCTCTTTATAGCCTCGATTCTCTTTATTAAGAAGTCTAATAGCTCTCTATAGATTTATATTAATTATAATAAGCTAAATAACCTAACCTATAAGAACTAGTATTCTCTTTTATTAATCGACGAAACTCTTACTTTTCTAGATAAGGCCTATATCTTTATAAAGCTAGATATATACTAAACTTTTTACTAGATTTAGATTAACTCTAAGTCTAAGGAACTAATAACGTTCTAGACGTGTTATAGAGCCTATAAGTATAAAGTTATACCTTTTAGACTAACTAATAGACCGGTAATATATTAATAGTTTATAAACGATATACTCTTTAACTATTTAGACGACTTTTATATAGTCTACCTTAACGATATTCTTATTTACTCTAAGAATAAGCTAGACTATTAGAAACATGTCTATAAGGTTCTTTTATAGCTTTATAAAGCTAGCTTATAGGCTAATATTAAGAAATCTAAGTTTAATATTACTTATATAAAGTATCTAGACTTCTATATAAGTACTAATAAGATTAAAGTTAACCTAGAAAAGATAGAAACGATCTATAACTAGAAATACTCTATTATAGTCCGCGGTATTTAGTTCTTTCTTAGCTTCTATAACTTCTACTAGAAGTTTATTCTTAACTATAGATAAGTTATATACTTGTTAACAGCTCTAACTTATAAAGACTAGCCGTTTTAGTAGATACTAGCTTATTAGAACGTCTTCTCTAAACTAAAGGCTCGGCTTATTAATATATCTCTTCTTATATACTTTAATCTATAATATAAGTCTATAGTTAAGACTAATTCCTCTAATAGCGTTCTTAGTAGTATACTTCTATAGTTATAGCTAAATTAAGAGTAGTACTCTATAGTCTACTTCTCTAAGATAATAATATCTACTAAGATTAACTATCTAATTTATAATAAGAAGATACTAGCTATTATACATTCTCTAGAAGCCTAGAGACCTAAGCTCGAGAGGTCTCTATACTAGATACGAGTTATTTTAGACTATAGAGCTCTTAAGTACTTTATAATAACTAAAGCCTTATCTAGCTAACAAGTCTACTAGGCTATAACTCTCTCTTAATTTAACTTTCTACTTACTTATAAGCCTAGTAGCTAGAATTAAGTAGATTCTCTTACTTACTAGAACTAAGAAGTAGATAGTTAAATAGTAATAAAGATATCTACTTATATATAAGTCCTCTTATAGTCTAAGAATCTCGACTCGCGGATTATTATAGACCTAGACTTAGACTCTTTTATAGATATTATACTTGTTAGAGTAGCTAATAGACTATACAACTTAATTAACGACATTCTATAGGCTAATTATATAAGTACTAACCTTAACGCTCTCTACTAGTACGCTATAGACGAACGCTCTAGCTAGATAACTTATAATAGCCTTCTACTATACTAAGAATAGCTTATTCTATCTAAGGATAACGATCTTAAAGTACGCTTACTAAGCGAGGTTTATAATTAAGTCTCTATAGTATACTCTAGATAATCTAAGACTCTAAAGCTAGTTATAGACCGCTACTACTAGCTATACCTTCGCTTAGATATATAATAGTTCGTCTATAACTATTAGACCTACTATCGCTCTTATATACTACGAGACTACTTCTCTAGACTTCTTAACCCCTTGTCTATTCTAGACCGCCTATAGTAATATATATTAGTTAATTTTAAGGAATTCCTCTCTAATAAGTCTAGAATAGATATAATATTATCTTTATCTACTAGCTAAGTAAGAGATCTATCTCTATCTCTTATCTAAAGACTATAGACGCGAAGGAGACTATATAGATCTACCTTAACTATATATAGCTCTATTATAAACTATTAGATACTATCGTTTCTAACTATAGCCTATAATTCGTCTTAGAATTCTAGTAAGAGTTTAATTAGATTCTAGAGACTAAGATTAAGCTATCTATAGCCGCCTATATATAAACTAATAGCTAAACTAAGAATATAAACTAGTAGATTAACTAACGCCTTCGCCTCTTTATAAACTACTACTAGAATAACTAGTCTAAACTAATACTAATTATAGACTACACTTAAGCTATACTTCTCTAGAACTCGACGACTCTTCTATCTATATAAATAGAGCTTAGTTATATACTATATATAAGCTTTAATTAGGTTCGCTAGAGCCTAGAAGAGCTAATAAGCGTTTATAAACAGCTTTTATAAGACGAAGTAGTTATATATATAACCTATATATATAGCGTCTAGGAAACCGCTTATAGAGAAATTAAGGCTACTTAGAAATGCTAGCGTAAGTAAGTAAATAAGTACTAGCGACTAGTAGACTTTACTATAAACGATAAGGTCTATATATTAATAAAGATATAGAATATAGACCGCCTAAGCTATAAGCTTAACTAGTAGATAGCTAGTCTATATATAGTTCTAGAAAAGGTTAGAAACGCCTTCTAGATTAACCTGCCTCTAATAATTAAAATATAGCCTATAATATCTATAGATAAGATTTATAAAGCTTCTAACAACCTACTACTAGACTAGCTATAAGAACTAGAACTATCTATTATAGTTAATAGATATAACGAATAGGTTATAGAACAAGTACTAGTCTCTAGAGACTCTTATAGAAAGTTATAATACTAGGTTTAATAGATATAAAGTAAGCTAGACCTAGCCTAGTACCTAGCTTCTAACTTTATAGGCTGTCTATATAAGCTTTAAGAGTTTCACGCTCTAAATCCTTCTCTTCTAGAGCCTTCTAGATACTTAGTAGAATAGTTATAGAGCTAGAAAGATAGAATAGACGAACTAGAGTATTATAAGAACGAGAATAAACTATCTATAAAGTAGTAGCTCTAGAGCTTAAGAATAAGCTCTACTTAAAGAGAGAGGTAATATTATAGACCTAGTTACTATCGAGCACGTGACTCGCTTATAGCTGCTTGCTAGCGTCTATAAAGCCTACTATTTCTAGCCTAGTCTAGAACTATTTCTATAACGAATTAATATTTCTATACTTATTAATTTCTTAGCTATCTCTATATTATAGAACCTCTAGAAGTCTCCTCTTTCCTTCTCTTCTCTTCTATAGCTTTAGATCTTTAATAGAACCACCTCTTACTCCTCTAATTATCCGCTACACCTATGTCTACTATAGTGTCACGAATCACGGGCACACGTAACGAGTAAAGACTAGGCGGCGCCCTGACAGGTTAAGTACTATCATATACTCTTATAGTATTAAGGGATCGGTTAGGTTAGCTAAGCGATCTAAGGATTTCATTATATCTCTATTACGTAACATGCGACATAGCCGACGTGTCGACTATATCGACTATAGCTAAACGGTCGACTATAGCAGCCACGAGCAGGAAGATTCTATATAAGACTAGCACGTCTGCTATTAGATAGAAGCTTTGTGCTTAACTTTATATTACATTGTTATTACTACCTTAACAGCTTTATAGTTTCGTGACGAGTTTACCTCTAAGTAAACACCTAGACCTTAATTATACCTCTTTATAAAGAACAAACTCTAGCGATACTTAGTACCTTAGTTAGTTAGTTTAAGAATCGTTACACTTTAAGTACCTAAGCTTAGAAGTCAATTAACACGATGTTAGCTACTTTATCGAACCTATATATACTAGTAGTAACTCTACCTACACTAACCGTGGCGTTAACTATTACTACTCGAGAGGAAGTTAAAATCCCTCTTCTAAAACCATTCGATGGATCGCCTAAGAAACTCGTAGAGTTCCTTATAAAGGCATCTATGTACCTCTCCTTCTATACTAGTTAGTTTACCTATAAGATAGACTAAGTCATCTAGATTACTATACGACTAGAAGAAGTAGCCTATAACTAGATAGAGCCTTACCTAGAAGATTTCTAGGCTAATAGAACAACTGATAGAAAAGTCTCTACTACTATAATAGACTAGATAAAGGATTTGTTTAGGAATGTTAAGGGATTTAAGTTAGAAATAAACTAAGTATTTAAGGATGTAGATATAAAGAAGAAAGCAGTTTGTATACTATACGCCTTAAGGTAAAAAGGATCTATAGCTAAGTATATGTCGTAGTTTTAATAATACTCTATACATATAGGCTAGAACAACAAAGCTCTAAGAGAGCAGTTCTACTAAGGACTTAAGGACAGCGTGAAAGATAAGCTAGCTAGAGACGATTTCTCTAACACGTTAAATCTATTAACTAATAAAGCTATTAAAATTAATAATCGTAATTATAAATAAACCTTAGAAAAAAAGAGTAGCTACGAATATTAAGCCTTAAAGAGTAGCTACTAAAGAGATTATAGGGATTCTATATAACTCGACGCTACTATATAAAAACCCTTCTAGCTAAAGTAATAACATAGTAGAAGGCTAGGACTCTCCTAGAAGGAACGAAACCGACGACGCGAGTAGAACCTCTACTTTTTATATAGCCTGACTAGCTATAGAGTAAGTAACTGTTATAAGAAGGCTGATTTATTAGGAAAGTATTAAGCATTTCCTACAACTAGGAAGGAAATAGTATTACTTAAGAGATTCAACCTATCCGACGAAGAGCTAGAAGCTCGCGAGTATAGAATATAAGTAGAGGATAAGGAGAACTCTATCCTAGAATAATACTACAAGAGACGTTCTAAATTAGAGTATAATCTACCTCTATAATAAGTAGTAGAGATAGTAGATTCCTTATTAGTCTTATTACTAGAATTAATAGACTTGTCTAGTTAAGGAAATAACTAGAATAATAACTCTTAAGTAGAAGAAATATAGGCATTTATAGGAAGCTTCAACCACGGTAACCGATAGGTAGACCTTAATAGAAATAAATTAGACTTTTAGGCCTCTTATATAACTAGAGGACAGGCCCTAGAAGTACTAGAACGATTTCGAGTTTAGAACAACCTCCTAATAAGTATTATCTTTAGGAATCTCGAAAGTAACCTAGATACTATAGAAGGAAAACTAAATATATAGGCTATCGAGGACATCTTTAAGTCTACTCTTAAGTTGTAAAGGGAAAGAGATTAACCTTTTACCTAACTATAAGTAGGAGAACATTAGGCTCTAGAAGTTATATTAGAAGATGTGATTATATAGTAGCGTTACTACCTAAAACCTATATTAGACTAGGAATTAGAGAAATAGTTTACTAGTAATAAACCTAACTACAGCTAAATAATAGAATAGTAAATAGTCTATAGAGTAATAGAAAGCGACTTCTAGTAAGTAACACTCTACCCCTAGATAGATGATCCTTAAAGAAGAGAAATTAGTAGAAGAGAGTATAGTTTTATAGTCTATATTAATAGACGGGAAATCTATACTACGTTAGGAGACTACTAGTTAATAATAACTATAAAAATTAGAGGACAGGAACTTCGAGTTATAATTAACTTAGGAGTAATAGGTAACTTCCTATCTCTATTAGTACTAAAGAGGCTAAACGTCTCTATTAAGAAGATAGGACTATACTACCTAGGTATAGTTAATAGAATAGACGTAGTATATTAAAATAGAGTTATTAATTAGTAAACTATTCTAATATAAATTACTATCGAAGAATACTACTTAGATATATAATTTAATATTATAGTAATTAGAAGCTAAGATATAATACTTAGTATACTATAGATTAGAGAAT
>LKTO01000832.1:0-16814 GCA_001399465.1 Hymenoscyphus scutula
TTCTTACTAATATATAGTATCTCTTAAGATTTAAGTAGAAGATTTACTATATCTTTAATACTAGTTAGATAGAGTATAAATTCTCTTAAATCTAGATTAAGTATATATTAAATAATTATATCCTTCTCTAAGTTATTTAATTTATAATAATTAACTTTAATTTTAGAGTAATAGATTTAGCTAGCTATTCTATATTAAAGTATTACTTTAGAGACCTTATAGATCTTTACTATAGAACGTTTACTTAGCTTTTTAGACGTTCGAATAGCCTTAATAGCTAGAATAATTTACGCTTCTTAGATTTAAATTTCTATAATAAATAGTTAAAAAAACACGTCTTAAAGTTTATAAGTAGTAGAGTCGAGAAAAGTATATTATTTATAAATATATTAGTTACTTTCTCTAGAGAAGAGTCTTTTATAAATATAAAGGTTATATAAACCTCTTCTTTCTATAAGTGTAAACTATACTAATAGAAGAGTAGAGTTAAAGATCTACTCTAATAATTTCTTATATTTAATAACTAGCTATATTCTCTATATATTTTTATAATAGTTTAGTATTAAGAGATGTTCTAATATTTAAGAGTTAGTAGATACAGTTCTAATTATAGATACTTAAAAGGTTTCTCGCTTACTAATAGTTTCTACGCCGCTAACCTCTATCTCTATAAAACTATTATCTAATATAACTACTATATCCTCTCTTACGAAGAATAACACCGACATTAAATATCTAACTAAGGGAGACTATATTAAAACGCTAGAGCTATATACTTATATACTATACTTAAAGGTGTTAGAGATAAGGAAATTAAGAAAGACCTATAAGAGTAAGGATAAGAGTAGGTCGAGAACTAATAAAGAACCTACCCAGCCTACGTCGACTTGTCCTTTCTAATCGCTTCTAAAGGAACTACGCGAAGAGATATATAGGTATTACTCCGATATTGACCTACGAAAAGCACACCTCCACTAGCTTTATAACCTGTTAACAAACCTTACTACAGCACTCCGGCCCTGTAAAGCTCTTTATGAAGAGATTCTAGCGTTTATATATAACAACTATATCGGTCTATACCTTTGCATAGGCAACCCCACTATGAAGTTCCTCTTGCTTAGCCCTAGTACACTAGGCCTTTTGAGAATTTGAGTATATGCTACATGTGAGAGCTTTCAGTACTTCCTAAAACAAAAGAAAGCTGCTAATATGTGTTTTAGACCAGAAGTTGAGCCAACTTGGTTTCATGACTCCGAGCCTGCAGAAAAGTGCATGCGAATGCTCGACCAACTCTCTTATACTAAGAGTTTACGGTCCCTATGGATGGGGATTGCATTGGCAGAGGAGGAAGACGTATATCGCTACTCTCTTCTTACTAACCTACTCATTCCGGAGGAAAATCACGCGCTTCGTGATTTGCGCCTAACTGTGTCCATTGGTGAAGACGAGGGATGTGACAGGGGCACAGGAGATTTTGCCCACTCTCCCGCTTTGCTGTGTTTACGAGAATTCAAAGAATGGGTAAGCAGTATTTGGACAAGATGCATGACCAGAAACTAGTCTAAAGGTAAGGATATCTCTTCTCTGAGTTATTTCTTCTTCTTTCAGGTGCTTCTAGGAGGATCAAGAGGCTATTTACACCTCATGCAATCTTTTTCTCCTCATAACGCTTGTTTTGTATTTTTTCCATAAAGAGACTGCTAAAGAGAGTGATGCTAATATTGAGATTCTATAGTGGGTGAATGTGGACAAAGATAGATGGAGTGACGATACATTGGACATGCACTGGGCCTTATATCGTGGCTTATATCCCGCCTCTCCTCGTCCGTTAGCTTTTGGTCCTTTGTCAGTTTATAGCTCATTGGATTATTAAATACCATATGCAGTGTCAGGGGACGTTCATGCCGTCTATCTTGGTGGAAATGTTGATACATGTCCTTAGAAACTCCCAGCCACGTACTGAAGTCCCTGCTGGACCAGCGGAACAGCTCCATTTAGAAGTCATTAGTAGATAAATTCACTTGTTTACTAAGACTATGAATTTAGTGAATCCTATAATTTATTAGTCAACAAGTCAATTGGTGAATGAAATATGCCAGTCTAGGGGAGTCGTTTGCTTAACGGCGCCTCACATAACGACAGCAACTGGTAGGTGAGTGTTTACAAGGACTTCAATTTGGTGCATGTCAATTTCCTTTTTAGGAGAATTATTCCCAACATAGCTACCAAAATTGAAGAATATAGTTGCATTTGTCTATAAGCTCATAATGTACTTACCCTTAGTCTTATTCTTAAAGAATGACCTTTCATCCACTTAATTATCTCCCAACACGATACATTCAAATTCAACACAGGATCGCAGATCAACCACCATATTTGGGTCTTTGCTCTAAAAAGAATCGACGTCGTTTATCCAAATATTCTCATCTATAACATAATGTATAATATAGAACTAAGTTTTCTACGCACTCTCAGTACTCATGCACACCTCAATCATACACCGTTCCTACCATCGCCTCTCCAAGCCCTGCATTGAAGAAAAACCGTCTCAATGCATCCTCTCCTCTCTCCCATCTTGCCAAGAAGTACAATTGACACATCGAATAGCCTGTCGAAGATCAGTAATCACACCATATAAACTCATTACTCTCCTCGCAGCTCTCATCCTGTCTGATTTACCACCAGAATAACGAGAACGGCTCCCACCCTCGCAAATTGCAAATATTCAATTCAAAGACCGAGAAAAATGGATAGTAAAAAGAATGGAGTAAGAAATGATGAAAAAAAACATACCCTTGAACTAATTCTCTTCCGACAATATTTACACTTAACAGTATGCTTAATAATAGGTTCGCTGCCTCCCCAACGATCATAAAGCGCAGCGACGAAATAGAGTGCGAATCCTACTCCGAGGAAGTTGAGAAGTTTGTTGATGAATGCCCTGTTTTACTCATTAGATCTCATTCTAGTCCATTTTCGACCCTAGATCACGAAAAGAAGAAGAGAAGGGAGGAAGGAGGAAGAGGAAGATGAAGCTTACCCATAAGCCATGACAACGGCCCCATCTGCGGTAGCTTGTTCTAGTGTGTTATATCCATGTCCGTAGGTTCCGTTATAATGAGGTCCTTTCTTTAGGACAGCGAATTTTTCATCCAAGTTCCTGTGAACGAATGGAAGTAGGGAGAGGGGTGGTAGTAGAATCTCCGAGACGAAGGAGGTTACTACTGTGGTGAAGGCTGCGGCAATGCTATTGGTTGTGTCAGAAAAGTGTGGCATCTTCGAGGATCGATGGGGTAAAAGATTTTATATGATAGAGTGGTTCTTGATTGTGTCTTTTTTGGGGTTGCGAGAATCATGCTGGATAAGAGATCGGGGGTTGCGGACGTTCCATCGGGGTAGAGGGGTTCTTTTCAAAAAAAGAGAGTAAAAGAGATGAACTAGCATTAAACCAACAGCAACCTCCAAAACGTTATCTTGTAACGCAAAGTCCGTGAATCCTTCCCACATCTTCTTCGCGCCACCTACTACTTCCTCCCCTGCTCTCTCGAGCAACTCCTGGCTATCTTCTAGACGGATTGGCATTTTTTGACTCTTTACCGACGTATATTATGGCGGATGTCAAGTCTGAGACTTCAAGGTGTTGAGTCTAAACGATTCGCAGTGAGCTGTGATGAGATGAGATGGAATGTGTTTGTTGTGATGTTGTGATGTTGTGATGTTGTGATGTTGTGATGTTGTGATGTTGTGATGTTGTGATGTTGTGATGTTGTGATGTTGTGATGTTGTGATGTTGTGATGTTGTGATGGTGGTGCGAGGTGTCCGATGTTCGGCGTAGAGCACGAGTTCCAAATCAAGTATTACACAATACTATGGGAATCCAGTCAGTTTCCAGGAGGTGCTACTTGAAATCCAGTAAAGAACAGAAAACAATTTCCACAGTGTAAGATGAGATGTGAGGTCAAGATTAGATTTTAAAGAAGGTTCCGGGACCCACTTCGCTCGAAACAATTAAGGCACGGACATGCAGGGGCTTCGTACGACGGGAGCTATCATGACTATTCATCTCCAAATATTTACAATGGGAAATACGAGGGGGTTAATTGGATAAAAATCTCATTACGGGATGATTCACTATCTAGAAATCTTCTGTGTCAGTATCATGGAATCCGTTTCTCATACGTAATCTCGAAATACCTTGTAGGAACTCAAATCCCCTATGTACCAATACGTCGGGGTAAGTGAAATTGTCTAGATGAAATAAAAAAAAGACGGACAAACAAATTTAGAAACAATAAATTGCCTGAACTAATATTCCTTGGTTGCGCTCATTGCTGTTGTGGACCTATGCTTCACCAAGCGAGATTTTCAGCATAGACTATGATCGATACAAGCTCTCAAAACTCTTATACCCCACCCCCTTAACAAAAGTCTGCAACCAAGGACCCTGCGACTTCCCCTCCGCCAACTCCAAAAAGTGTTTTCCATGTGCCTCCCCATCAACTCTATACTTAGCCGTCCCATCCAACTTCCGTTCATCAACATAATAGAACCTGAAAAACAGTTAGTCTCCCAGTCAAAGTTGTACAAACAATAAGAAAGGTCTGAGAAATGAAATAAAGACTTACTTGTACCCACGATCTTTATAAGCAGCAGCAGCAGCCATCATCATATGCGCACTCGCCGATTTCCCACTCCCTTGGACTATGAAACCTGGAATACCTTCAACATTCAAGATATTCCCCGTATAAAAGAAAGATTTCGCCGCATGAGCAGGGAGGTCTGCGAAGCCGAGAACAGCTTGTTGGGCTGCTACGAAGGCACTGGTGATATTGACGGTATTCTCTCGATTGAAAATCGCCAACGGGATTGTAAAGGGATCATTGAGCGGCGAGAGTGTGGATGCGGAAGCTGTCCTTTAGTTAGTGGAGATTTGTCTCTCTTGGGTGTTGGGATTTACCGTTGTAAACGACTACACTTGGTGTTCCTAATTCTTTTTTCACTCTTGAAAAAGCGCGGATGACATCGTCCGGGTTGGTGAAGTCACTGGTGATGTTTAATTGCTTTTCTGTGCTTTCTGATTCCTTTAGTGATCGTGAGGCGATGGCTACTTTGTAGCCTTTGGAAGCGAATATGCGAGCGGCTGCTTGACCGATGTTTGGGCCCGCGCCGAGGATCAGGATAACTGGGGATGTAGTAGTCATGATTCTGGGTTTATGAGAATAGAGGATTTGTATGTATGTGTGGTTATATAAAATAAGAGGATATTGCTAACTATATATGGTTCATGGACGTTTATAATCAACTTTGAGGTTCCGCATGGAGTTCCGCAACAGTTGTACGTAGTTCCGCAGCTTTGGCGGAAGGACAAGGAATAATGACGACCTCATTGTTGATTTATAATAGTACGCACTGCTTCAACCTCCCTCAATGATAGCCGCATAGCGTTAACGCGAATGCACTGTGGAAAGTTTCGATTGATTGATAAGATCAGATTGATAAGTTTGATGAAAAATCCGGTTGAATATCTAAGCTCGATTTGATCGACCGACTCGAAAATCCCCTCTCGTATCCCAATCCTCGTACCTCAGCTTCTAAGCAAAAACAACGTAAAGTTTTCTTGCCAACTAAATAATCCCCATTTCATAAGGTCATGAGGAGAAAACTTATTTAGAATCATATAGTGAAATATTAGTATAATGTTACGGTAAATGTGCGCTTGGTCTACAAGCGACTCTCTTCCGACTTGAATATTCCTTTTAGAGTAGGTTTAGTATAGGTAGTAGTGTTACTGAAGGTCCTAGTTTCTTCCTTTATACACATTCTTGGATGTTTTTTATCTTCATTTCTCGTACAAATATTAACAGAATATTAAATCACTGTCAACAATCGTCACCTGAAATCAAAAACACCTGTAGTCACCTGCAACTTGTAGATTAGAAATAAAATTACCATTAAATAATACTCCCATGATTAAAAAATATAAACAACCTTCACAGTATATATGAATCTAAAGAAAAAGACAACCAGAAAAACAACAAGGATATCTTAGGACCATTGCCTCGCCACAAAACCGAACAACAATCCAACATCTCCCAGCCTCACTAAACCACCCCTTAAAAATGAGATATAAAGAGATCACAAGTAGACACCCCACATTCTAGCCGTCCAGACACTCTAGACGCCCAGATAACCAGATCATAAAAGAGCAATGAATCAAGACCCAGGACTCTCGCTAATCTTGAAAGGCGAACTCTTCAAAACCCCATCTTCATCATAAAGACCCAAACTCTCAGGTCGTCCGGGACTAAGTCCCTCCTTCTTGCCCCTCCTATCACCCGTGAAAATAGTCCCCTGCCCCGGACTCTGATTCTGTCCAGAAAATTCCTGGTGATCCCACCTTAAGATCAGGGGAGTCTTAGGACTAGGATACTCCATTTTACTTTCCCTTCTCACACTCTCGATAGCGGGTTTTGTCATCGCGTCGCTCCATCTTTTACCTTCACTCTTACTCTTGCTAGGTGCATCATCCACTTCCTCATCTTCGCCATCTTCCAGTTCGGTATCCATAGCCTCCCCATTCCTCGTTAGAACTGGGAACCGGAAATTCAACGCATTAGGTGAATTAGAAGTCATAAGCGGACTAGCAACCTCCCTCACAGTCCTCAATTCCGCCTCGGTGAAATCACAGTGCATCCGTCTCCGGCGATGATCGAGAAACATATCCTGGCTATCCCTCGCGCTCTTAATCCCCACACCCATCGGTCTGGAACTCCTTTTAAAAGAACCGGAATTCGCCATAGAATTCCGTCCTCTCCTCGATCGATCGGAGGGGAGATCAGGCCGAGTGGAAGGGTGATCGGTGAAACCGAGGGAGAGATAATGTTTACTCCCTCGCGAGCGCATCCTGTTTATATCGGTGGATTGTTTGAGACTGGGACTATATGATACACTGGACGCGAATTTTCTTGAAGTCGGAAGATCGGGAGAAAATCCGGGACTCGTGTCGCTTCCTGCATTGCTGTAGTGCGAGATCTCGGAGTTCATCCGTCTCAGCATACAGATGCTGTTATGTAATGATTCCCGTGGCAGCGGGGAAGCAGGTGGTTTACTCGGCGGACTCCTCGGTCCCGTCAAGTGCCCAGGAATCGGCATGGTGAGAAGTGGTGGTGCCAAAAGGGTGGGAGAGGAGGCAGTAAGTGAGGACGGCGAGACAATGATATTTGATGGTGAGGAGATGATGTTGGATGGTGGTCTGGTTAACCCGATTTTAGGACTTAAATCCGGGGGTGGAAAGGAGGTGAGTTTTGTGGGGGAGGAGAGACGGAGGACTGCATCCGCCGAATAACGATGATTCTTCGCTCTTGGTGGGATATCAGGGGGCCGTGGGATTTCGGAACGGTTCCTGGTGTGTAGGGAGGGTTTACGGATCGGTGCGGGTTTTGGGGCGAAGAAATCTTCTTCTGAGTTTGCTGCTGAGGGAGAGAGGTAGTAGTTCGTAGTTGATAGTGTGGGTGAGGATGCGGTGGGAGAATTATTTTCTGCGTCGGAGGTAGCATCAAGTTTAGTATCAGGTTTCGAGAGAGGACTGGAGAGATCAGGAATTGTGAGCATAGGGTTGAAAGTTGGTACTGATGGTGGTCTGCCGCTATGTCTGCGAGATGCTGCGGATGGTGGGGGACTAGGACTTTTGCTTGGTGATACCAAACGCAGAGGTGCCGTTTTTGGGATATTGAATTTTAGGATTGAGGGATCTTCTTCTGGTTCTTCGGGAACGACGTCGACGCTTAGGACGCTTGTTGGTCGAGAGGGCAAGTTGGACATCCGAATAACATTTGATCGCTTGTGGCCCTTTCGCTTCGATCCATTTCTTTTGGGGCTCGACCTTCTTGGTCGTTCTTGCATTGCTTCTTGGGTTGACCACTGGAAGGGATTTCGGTCGGCGTTATCGGTTGAGGATTGTGGTTCTTGTTCTGACGATTTGGGGGGCGTTTGGGCGTTTCCCGAAATATTGCGTAGTGGTGATGTGTAGCTCAAAGGTCTCTCTGTTGTAGCCTCCTGGCCAAATGTAGCTTTTCGAACGTAAAGTCGTCGTGGGCCCTGCAGATCCGTCTTTGGGAAGACTGGTTTGGAACTTTTGACATGAGAATAAAAAGGATCGCCAGCTAGAGAAATTCGATGCGGTTCGGAAGTGATGTTCATCTGTCCTTGGAAAGAACGGTGTTTTCTAAAAGCTGCTGTTGACACCCTACTCTTTTCGTTTGGCGCTGAAGTTTCCAGATTAGCAATTGTCATGCGGTACCTTTGCGCGACTGGAACATCCTTTTCTTTGGGTTCTTCATGTGCAACCGGTATTTGTTCTCTACTCGAATCCTCCTGTGCCACGGCCCTCTGCTTACTTGGTGATGTAAGTAATCCAGGGATCACCAAGTCTGGTGTAGCCATTTCACACAAACTGTCATCTGACACGATTGAAGAATTTTCTGATTTGTCCCGCTGGTGAGACGAATGTTTGTCCTCTGGTTTATTAGGAGAAGGTGTGTTTGCCATGAAAGCTTCATATACCGAACTCCGAGGCGACTCAAAAAAGCTATTCTCAATCAAAATCTCGGAGCTCTCGTTCACCTGGTTTTTTAGTGGCGGATTTGGTAACGGTTGTTTTGGCGGTGAACCTGGAAGTTTCGCAAAAGTTGTCAAAGTCCGGGTAAGTGTTTGCTTTTTAGCTGCGTTCAATCGTTGCGAGGTTGACCTCAGAATAGTGGTCAATTGAGTTTCCGAGGTGGATCGACGTTGGTTCCTGGGTCTTCTTGTCGGGGATTTGGTTGACGAGTGCGTAGGTTGGACATAAGCGCGTTCCGGTGAAGGCACAGCTACTTTGGTTCTTGAATTTCGCGAAGACCTCGAAGATCGGGATGAATTTCGCCTGGGCCATTTGGACTCGGGCTGCACCACGTAACCCGGCGGAGCAACTTGATTCAAGGTCATTGTCGATTGTTGACTTGGGATCAGCGATAAGGGGATGTTGGTCACCTTAGATAGCGGCCATGAATCCCTCACTACCTGTTTGAATGAACTCTTGCTTTCCGAGGATGTTCTGACCTTGGCCATTGGTGGTTCGTGAATAAACTGAACTCCGCCCATGCCCCCATTAACAGCTCCGTCGCGGTAATATTGAAATACTTCCGCAGCGCTGATCGGCATGTTGGAATTGAAAGGGTCTGCTGTAGGGCCCGTAGGTCGTATGTCAGATTTGAAATGTACCTGCTCTTCGGTAGTCTGTATATCCTCCGCAATCACCTTTCGCTTTCGACGATCTTTCCGACGTGCGTGATAGACGAGAAGCAGTATCGCGGCAACAAATATCACGGCGGCTCCAGCGATTGCGATAACAATCACGGCTCCCAGGGTGAGAGTTGAGGATCCCATCTGGTTGTCCATACCTCGAGACACAATTCGAAAAATGATGTCCTCGCAGTCCTCCGAGTATCTCGGGCATATGCTCTTGAGCCCAGCCGTCTTTCCTTCTCAAGCAGCTCGCAATTCGGTCAAAACATCGATCGCATAAGCCGCGTTGCTGAAGTTTGATCGGACTTGCGAATGGAATTTTTCGTTGCAGTCCACCAACCCTTCTGTTGTTCTGCTTGTTTCGCGTACTTTGGCTAGATTTAATTGTGCGTAAATGGCAACCCGGTGGTTCAATGGCAAATATTAAGATGGCAAAGACTGAAAATGAAGCAACAAAACAACGCGTGAAAGTGTGACAACTTGGAGGTGGGTTGGAAGAGCAAGAGAACAGAGCGACGAGAGGAACGCAAGGCCTTTTTGCATTGGAATGCCAGAATATTGAATGACATTCCCGCCCTTGCCTTGAAGGGAGCGCCATTGGCTATCCACTCTGGCGGAAGACATGACGGAAGAAGAATATGAATCCAGGAATGTCACCACACTGCGCATGGCTTCCATCTGCAATCTGAGCCGTGGCTGCTGCGATGGTGGTGGTGTGGTGGTGGTGGTGGTGGTGGTTCTTTGAGAAGCGGGAGGCTGGAGCTGAATCATGCAAAGGTTGGAGAAGCAACATCCAGAATCAGCTGTTTCTAAAATTAACCTCGACCATCTGCCAATATCTGCTGTGTATCGCGCAAATATAGGTCTTCTGATGACTGGGAGGATTGCTCACTCGAGCCTTGCTGCTGGTGTTGAAGATTCTCCTTTCCTGGAGATGTTGACGAGGACGAGAGAGAGGAGGGGAGGGGGAGAGACTAGTATGTCACGTGCATGTTCCGGAAGAAACTGCCCGCATTTCCGTTATCTTCCATTCTCCCCAACAACACCTTAACACCTCATACGCGCAAATAAAGACAACATCTGCACCAAAATGCCTACCTACCCGTCCACGTCAAATCTTGTCATTGCCTACTCTGAGTGCCTAGGTACTTTTACCCACAAGCAGGAGCTAGCCTAGTTAGGCTAAGGTAACTGTATGGAGAGGGTATCTAGGCTAGGGGGATTTTCGTGGGCCCCTTTCCGTAGACCCTTCAGACCCTCCCAAGCTTCTTTTTCTACCCCTCATTTACCCCTCCATCCCCAAAACATCTAAACATTTAGACACAAGACCCTCGCTCAGCGAGAAAATCCGTCCTCCAGGGAGGACCCTTCTCTCTTTAGGAGAGTGGCAGACACGCAATGCACACAAATACACACGCACACCGTGTACACTCTGCTGCAAAAATACCGACGTAAAGTCTCTAGATTGATCTCTGGTGCCAGGGTGCCACAGATCTCGCAGGTGGCACCTCTGCACCTCTGGCACTTTACTACGGTACAGCCTCGTGTTGACACTTCGCCTAAATTTATATTCCCGACAGCCCATGTCCCAACACATGCCACATGCATTCGCAGCTTGATCTCCCGATGCCTTCGACGAGGAGGACCATATCAAGTCCTCCGATACCCCGACTCTGGCCGGCAATCCATACAAAAAGGCCCTTCTCCCCCAGAATGGAGGAGCCTCTCCTCTCCTCCAGCCAGTCCAACATTTTCCCCCTCGGCCCTTGATTCAACCTTCCAGCCTCATACTCCTCACTCTTTTCCGCTTCCAACAAACCTCTAATACCGTCAAAAATGGCAGGGACTGCCATGAACGGAGGCGATTTTGCTCTCGATAACACCAGTGCTCCAAGCACAAAGCGTGTACTGGACCTATTCTCCCTCAAGGGCCGAACGGCCATCGTTTCCGGAGCTGGAGCTGGCATCGGGTTGGCAGTCGCTGAAGCATTAGCAGAAGCGGGAGCCAACGTTGCCATCTGGTACAACAGCAACAAGAAAGCAATTGAAGAGGCAGCTGCCATAGAGAAGGAGTACGGAGTGAAGTGTACGCCCACCTCACGTTACCCTCCCCCCACTGTGGAGACCTCCTCCGCCGTTATTTGATTGGAGCGCATGGACTCACTCCAATTTTTTGACAGGCAAGGCATATCAAGTCGACGTGACTTCCTACGAGGCGATAGCCGCGAGCGTCGAAGCAATAATTCGAGAATTCAATGGCCGTCTCGATGTTTTCGTCGCCAATTCTGGAATCCCATGGACACAAGGCCCAATGGCAGAAGGAGAGACCAGCTCTCAACTCGAACACTACAGAAAGGTCATGGCAACAGACATGGATAGCGTATTCTACTGTGCTCGTGTGGCCGCTACCCATTGGAAGCGACAAAAGGTAGAGCAGACCACAATCGACGGAAAACCTCTCGAGCCAGCGTTCCGAGAGGGGAGTTTCGTCGCAACGGCTAGCATGAGCGGATCTATTGTCAATATCCCTCAGATGCAAGCTGCATACAATGCGGCTAAAGCCGGTGTAATCCATCTCTGTATGCCCCGTTTTTCTCTTTTTACCAATCTTTCCTCCTTCTTTCTTCTGCTGAATGGCATCCCCCCTGTCCGTTTTTCAAGCACAACTTCTTACATTAAGACACTATAGGCAAGTCTCTTGCGGTTGAATGGGTTGGCTTCGCTCGGGCGAACACGGTATCTCCGGGTTATATTGTCACCGAGATATCGAGTTTTGCGCCGGGAGACATGAAGAATGTGTGGCGACAGAAGACGCCGATGGGGAGAGAGGGCGAGTGCCATGAACTTAAGGGCGCTTTCCTGTATCTTTCTTCCGATGCGTCGAGTTATACCACGGGAGCGGATATCATTATTGATGGTGGTTTCTGTCTCCCATAGAGGCCTGGCTTATTATTGTACACAGGGGGCGAGAGCGTGATTTTTGTTCTGTATATACATACTCTTCCATTCGGCTATATTTCCACGTCTTTGATATCATCTACAAAACAAAGACTATTCATTTCCGGTGCTTCAAAAATTCCGACAGTCTCTTGCACTCTACCCATCTTTCATCTTCTCGTCACTCTGCATCTTCTCTTCACTCTGCATCTCTCCTTTACTCTTCATCTTCTCTTTGCTCTTCATCCCTCCGTTCTCTCTAACACCTTATCTATTCCATTCTCGCAGTCGAAGGAATTCACTAATATCCTATCTACACTCTTCCCCGCTAAGAACTACTAAAGAATGGAAACACAATTTGAAAATAATTCCTCCCACCAAGTACTTTATCGTTACCGGGGTTTGTATCTAAAGGCCGCGATGGCGGAGTATCTAACATAGTCTAAGTCCAGCGATATTCTTGCGTGGTTTCATTGAGCGAATGGCAGGTAATGTCTCGTGATCTAGTCGTGAAAGAATAGGTCACTTTGTTTTGTAATAGATTTTAGACAGGGGTTTTAAACGGTTTTATTAATTTCTTAATATACTAATTTACTATTTAAACTATACTATTCTAGTTAACTCTCTATTACTATTACTAGATAGAAGAGAAAAGAGAGAGAAGCTCTTATAGAGTAAAAGTTTACTTATAAATATCTTCTTCTCGACTTCTTCTTTCTCTACCTGTCTTATCTCTTATTCTTTTTTTCTCTTCTTCTTTTGTTTTCTTATTTTCTTATACGATTTTATTATATTATTATTTTACTATAGTAGAGGTTTATAGATATTCTCTTAGCTAATAAGCG
The DNA here is from genome assembly GCA_001399465.1 of Hymenoscyphus scutula. Lineage (NCBI taxonomy): Eukaryota > Fungi > Ascomycota > Leotiomycetes > Helotiales > Helotiaceae > Hymenoscyphus > Hymenoscyphus scutula. The sequence continues at coordinate 13,066 of LKTO01000832.1, forward strand.
AACCTCTTAAACTACTAGACTTAGACTATAAAACTATAAATAATATTATTACTATAAGTATATTTTATTTATTATTAGTACTACTTTAAGTAATATTAGTACTACTAGTAGTAATAAACTATTACTATAAACTAGTAAATAAGATATAATATAGTTTATTAGCGAGTCGATTACTTTTCCTTAGTACTACTTTCTAAAACTTTAATATATATTTTCTTTAACTATTTACTATAGAAATTTAAACTTAAGAAGCGCGAATTACTCTAGCTATTAAGACTATTCGATTATCTAAAAAACTAAGTAAACACTCTATAGTAAAGATCTATAAAGTACTATATATAACTCTTTCTAATAGAATAGCTAGCTAAATCTACTACTCTAATTCTTAAGCTAATTATTATAAGTTAACTAAGTTAGAAGAGAAAGTAATTATTTAGTATATACTTAATATAGATTCTAGAGAATTTATACTCTAGCTTACTAGTATAGAAGATATAGCTAATTTTATTCTTAAATTATAAGAGAGAAGATATATTAGTAAGCTCTAGGTCTATTAATTTATATAATAATAACTAGACCTTAAGATATATTTTAATCGCGTTTATAACTTCTAGAGAGCCTTATATAAAGATTCTAAGCTTACTAGTATATAGTTTCGACTAGTAGAGAATATAAGAGTAAAATATAGTATTTAAGACTACGATTTTTAGAATTTTAATAAAACTAGATTTATAATAGATATTATTTATTCTAGAATAGTTATTACTTAAGTAGACTAGTATAGTAGAGATAAGGTAGTTTAGCTAGAGAATTAAGTATAGACTATAGTAATTATCTATATTAATAGAGAGAGCTTAAATATTTCTCTATTCTTAGTAGTTAAGAATAAGAACTATCTCTCTAACTAGTATATTAATAGTAGTCTTCTATCTAAGTAGATAATTAAACTAATAAGTAATAGTTAGATAAATAATAAAATAGATCTAGAATAGTTAAAGTACTTTAATAAATATACTATAGCTTATATAAAGAGTCTATATCGAATACTAGTTTTAGATAAGTATAAGAGTTATAAATTAACTAAGTTCTAAGAGTACTATAAGATATATAATATTAGTACTCTTAGACTATCTTCTTATTTATTCTATCTAACCTAACTACTTAATATTAGATACTATAGTATTTTAAAATAAGTATATAGTTAGTAGATTAAGACGTTTATTAAGGTCTATTTTAACTATATTATAAAGGTTAAGTTCTTTCTAGTCTTTATAGTAGTATATAAGAAAATAATAATAGTTCTAAATTATTAGACTAGATTCTATAGAGCTAGTCTAGTATCTTTTAATCTATAAGTAGTTCTTTTAAAGCTTAATATAAGGTTATAGACTCTAACTTTCTCTCGACTATCTAGTACTAACTCTCTCTCTTAGTATATTCTAGACCTCTTTAAATCTAACTAAAGTACTTTTATAATTAACTCTTATATAAACTTATATAGCTTATTACTAAGAAAGCTTACTAACTCTACTTTTTTAAATAGTTACTATATTAGTAAAGAGTATAAAACGAATAGTATATAAGATAACTCTTTTATATATAAAGGTCTATACTCTTTATATAACGTTTTTCCTAGGTAAGCTGATTACTTGAATACTAAAACGCGACACTTAACTTAAAATTAAAATACTACTACTTAACTAAGCCTAACTCTCTAATAAAGAGGGTCGTATTCTTTTAGCTATCTAAGCCTTTAATTCAGGTCATTTAAGAAGTATATAAGCTTATGTTAAAGTCTACGATATATCTTATATAACTCTCTATAACCGAATATATAGAATCTCTTCGCGACGCGATACTTCTTCTAATACTTAAAGACTCACCTCTAAAGAGGAGCTAGCTATTATATAATATATTCTTAACCTAGACTCACGTAGGTTCTTACCTTAGCTAGTAGCTATTTAAGAAATAGTAGACCTTCTTCTCTCTAAACACGACGCGCCTCTAGTAGACAAGAATTAGACTTCTACCTTTATTAAACGTTATATAGAGATTAAAACGAAATTCGGCCGTAAGTACGATTATAAAAGAGTGTAGTATAAAGACTCTATAGTTATTAGAGACTAGTTTAGGCTTATATAAAATATAATTACTAAATATAGAATTATAGAGAAGAATATATATAACTTCGATAAAGCTAGGTTTCTTATAGAGGTTATTACAACTACTAGAGTTGTTATAAGCTTAGAGTTAAGGAATTATCTAAAGACTTCTTAGCTAGGAAATAGAGAGTAGGTTTTAATTATATAAGATATAAACTTATATAGTTAGACACTTTCTCTATTTATCATTTTCAAGGGATAGTACTACCTCTCTACTTAGTATAAGGACTTAGAACTTCTATAAGACTAGGTAATTACGCTAAGTAAGAATAGATAGACGATAAACGAGATTAGATTTAAGTAGATTTAGTACTTTAATAAGTATATAAAGAGTTATATAGTTAGACGATATAGACTTCTTATTCTTAATAGCTATAAGTTATATATTTTAGTTTAATTTTAGTAATACTATTAGAATAATAGTATTATTACTCTCTATATACTACTACACTTATCTTATATTCTATAGCCTCTTAATATTAGCTGTTTTAGTCTATTAAAGGCATTCTATAGTAAGTAGATTAAGAATCTTATTCGGGTTAGAATTTAGTATATTACTAAGCTTAAGTTTCTTTCTATATTTAAAGAGGTATTTAAAGCTATATTTATAGAGTAGAATATTAAGAGTAGATTTTAAGTAACTAGCTTAGTTCTATATAATCCTAAGAACGTTCTTTCTTACCTTAATCTAAGACTTAAGATACTAACTCTACCTTCTATAAACGAGCTAATCTAGACTCTAAAGACGCTATAGAATGTAATAGAGCTTGAATTCTAGACTATATATCTTAAAAACTATATTATACAACACTAAGATAGTTCTTCTACATTAATTAACGAGGCATTTAATCGGCTTACTAAGAGGGCTTAAATTATAGTATATAGAGCTACGCTTATAAGAGCTGAAATCAAGGCGCTATAAGAGGTAAATTAGCTTAAAAAGAGGAGAGAGAGAAAGAAAAAGAGGCGCATTTACTAAGGTGGAAGTCTTATAGTTGAGAAAGGCGAGGAAATTATTTAAAGTACTTAAACTTAGTAGAAAGAGAGTATAAATAATATATAGCGCTAGCGCTTAGAAGGTAAGTAGCGACGGTGTAGTTTATATAATCAGGTTAGATATAATGCTCGTATATATAAGGCACCTTAGGAATCGATTAATATAAGTAGCTAGAGTTTTTTTAATAGTACTATTATAATATATTTAAAGTTATAGTATTATCGCGTTTTAGTAATCGGCTTACCTAGGAAAAACGTTAGTAAATAAAGTTCTAAGTAAACGCTATAGAGCTAAAAATACTCTTATCTATTAAGAGAGAGTACTTATAGTAGAGGATATATAAAATATTTTAGCTTAGAAGAATATAGATAAGTAAGTATAATACGATATATATAAGATAAGGTCTAGTTATAAGAAGAGATAACCTTCTAGATAGTACTATAGAACTTATAGAAAAGCTAGTTATAATATATAAACTTATTAAGAAGTTATAGATATATCTAGTTTATTAGATTCTAAGAGTAATAATTAATTTAATATATTATAGTTAATTTATTTAGATATAAAGCTTAGTACTAAGAAAAAGTAAT